>JAVDPK010017003.1:21080-44762 GCA_034780415.1 Cichlasoma orientale
CCCCCCCAATCCAGCAAAGACCAAGAGATGCATCTGACGTTCAGCTGATCAATCTACTGTTCACTGAAGCCTCATCAGAAATGGTCTCAGTTGAAGGGTGGCTGTCAAGAAGCCATTATTAACAAAGGGAAATGGGGAGAAAATGCTGAGGTATGCCATTACACAAGAACTGGACTGAAAATCAGTGGCACCAGGTCTGATGGAGTGATGAATCCAAATTTGAAATTTTTGGTTCAGATCATCAACAATAAGTACAGAGGTGGTGGTCAGCAGAGTCACAACAGTGAGTGACTGTACAGCCATCTGTAAAACATGGTGGAGGCGGTGTCGTGATTTGGGCTGCATTTCAGCCTGTGGCATTGGTGATCTTGTCAAAGTTGATGAAATTATGAACACAGAAAAATACAGACAGATTTTGATCTACCATATAATAACATCTGGAAACTGTGTGATTGGCTTCAGCTTCATTTTTCATTTAAGCCTGGACCTCAACATTATTGAAGTGGTGTGCGATCATCTTGAATGAGAATGGAACAAAAGAGCTTTGAATGTCCTTCATGAAGCCTGGAGAACTATTTCTGAAGACTACTTAAAGAAATTACAAGAAAGCTGCCTAAGAGAGTTTGGGCTGTACTAACTCTGTTTTTGCCTTACATATTGCATTTTCATGTAGGTTTCAATAAATAACTGAACCTATTTCCCAATTTCCAAGAACAATACAAAGAAATGAGTGGTGGCTCAAGACCTTTGCACAATACTCTATCCAGGAATAGAAAGAAAGCTGTGAAACTGAATTGAAACAAACTCATAAACATGGTGTTTCACAGTAGTTAATATATTTTTTAACTTAAAAAAATCTAATCTTTGCTTCTTTGTAGAAGCAAAGGAACTACTAGAATACTGATAAGCTGCTGAAAGGGAAACACTTTGACATTTAAATCATGCCTTTTGTTGGTGGAACTGAAAACCTGGCCGTGACACCTGAGGCAAATGATATAACTGACCCGTAATATGCATTCAAAACAGAAAGAAAACAGCCAACAGATATACTATAAAGGTATGTAAAGGGATAAAAGACACTGTTTGTCATGCTAATGGGTGTGGCCGTGGTTTTTTTGCTGCATCTGTGCCGCTTATAAAATTTTAATTGTTATGCCAGCTACCTTGCAAAGTTGAAAAGCTTTTGTTCTGGTCCCTTTTCCCCTACTGACAATCTGACATCATAAGGTATATGTTTTACTAAATCTAAACTCATTTTTTAAATATTAAATTGCTGCATGTCACTGTTATTTATCCATCTATCTACCTATCTACATATATTAAGAAAAAAGGGGAAACGTGCAAAAATATAATGTGATGCTAAAGCAAACTTCAGAAAGCTAAGAAAAAGATATAGAAATTCAAACTTTCCATCCATGTGTACAGCCAACAACAACAGCTTCTAAAGTCAGACACATGCGTCGCTATTATTTCCTCATGTCTTCTAGTTCAATTTATCCACCAAGCAAAGCTTACAGTAACTCACATACAAATTGATTGCTATTCCTACTGGTTGCTGTTAATAAAGATCATATTGTATAATAACTTTTTAAAGGCAACAAAGAAGGTCATTTTGCAAAAGTAAAAACCTTTTTTTTTTCTTTTTTACATTTTTTATTCTTAATGCCATGGTGGCACATAATCTATAGACACTATAGAACATACATAATGAAGTTCACTGATCTCAGGGATGTGCAGCATTGAAAATTAGACTTAATTAAAACATGTTTGTTTCAAATGAAACTGTTTAATTGCTGCTGTACTTAAACAAGTATAAGTCAACTTAATCAGAGTGAGACGTCCTAGAGAAGTTGGAACAACATTTGCTTCATAGCTTGGCCAAGATGTACCATCAGCCAAGGTGTGACTGCTGAGTCCCACCACTGATTTAGTGAAGGGTAAGAGGACCTTGCTTTGATTAAGGTTTTGTGTATTTTTCTCACTCCTTCATTTCGCCTGATTCCCCATGGAAGAATAACACACACCAAAGGGGAAAAAAATAAAATAAAATTCTACGACTCCAACTAGATTCTGCAATGCCAATTAAACTTCTACTGGGCTAAAGGTCCTGGCATACTATAATACCATAAAGGGTTCCATCTTTGCATATTCAAAAAAAAACTGAATGAGTATTTTTGGTGACAGCATTCTAGTCCAGAACATCAGCATGTAAACAGGGACAGGCAGAAAGCATAAACTCCAAACAGAAAGCATTTAATCCCAAAAAGACTGGTTTGGAATCACAAGGTGCAAATGTGCAGCACACCAAGGATAATTACACTATGTAACACGATGTTTGTCTTTGACAAGCAGGTGTTATTTTCCAACTCTTTCTATTGTAAAACAATAGAAAATGTCCATTATTGCTGTCAAACTTTGCTTTTGTGAATTTTAGAATGATTTTTTGCCCCAAAACAGCCGATCTTCTTGCAGCGTTTGGGTGAAAATTGTGCAATAATTGACAAAATTCTTGAAACATCAGCAAATTCTTCTAAAACTCTTGAAATTTTGTGTTTGATCTGAACAGTAAAAGAAAGATTTGAGCAAATAGATTTTTTGTTACATCAATTTATTGTTCTTTTTTCTTTTAATTGAACATTTTTACCATTTTATAGACAATTTTTGAAGATAAAACAGCTAGAAAAAAGGTTAAAACCTAAATAAAAACCACTAGTAACTGGTATTATATCGGAAAACAACAAATTTGTAAAATAATTGCCCAAACCACAAAAGCAAAGTTTTGAGATTAAAAAAGATTTATTTTTTGTTTTCATGTACGGAACTAGAAAAACATAGTTTAGACCCAAAGACAAGACAAAAGTGGAAATATGCTGCCTAGTGTTGTTTGTGTTGCACTGACTTTTTAAGTTTATTAGCCAATTCAATCTGATTGTTTTAGTAACAGTTGTTACTGAAATGTCAGAACTGTTTTGAAGAGATATAGTCAGGTATCTGAGTTACAAAACCAAGAAAAAAAAAGCTCTTAGATCGTTATTCATCTTTCTACTTATATATTTCTTCTTAGATTTAACATCCTCTGCACTGATAGCATTCATTTGCTGTCCACATGCCTATATTGGATAGCAATATTAAGTCGCTGGCATATCTGCAATAAACATCTTAATCATGCCTAAAATTGTAGCCTAGGAAAGGGGAATTTTTTGATACCATTTGAGAATCAAATAACTTTAATGAAAAGCGAGAGCTGATCCGCAAGCTCCAATATGCTGACCTTCAGTAAGTTGAGGGTGTCGCAAAGGATATACAAAATAATACTTTAAAAAAAGGCACAAGAAAATCATATAGCAAGTAAGTATTTCTGAAGACCACACAGTGATTGATCCGCTCTGCTGCTCTGAGACTAGCCAGCTTTATAAATTGCAACAGAATACATAATTAAAATTTAGAACTGACTCGAACTGATAAACCTGTAGCTCTATTTTTCTCTAGCTCTAGTTTTATATAAATATTTAAGCGGCTATAAATGTGAAGATTAAACTGTTAATGGCTGTACACTGACTGTAGTCAGTGTTTAACCTCTGAAGTGTGCTACATCTAATATGTCTACAAGGTTTTGTCCTGATCTTTTTCCATCTGACACACTTCCACTGAAGGATTACCTGTAACCATGATAGTCATAATCTATCTTGGGGCCTGCAAACTGAAAATTTCTTCTTTTTTTATGCTTACAACTAACCTACAAAAACTGCCAATCAGCTCAAGGTTCTGTATTGAGGACAGAAGATCCCAGTGGTAGTGGGCTATGGTTGTACCAAAGCCCTTCACCAAGCTTTGACTACAAACACACACTGTAGATACGCAATGGCCCACTTCCTTGTCTGTTTGCTCCTGTGTGCACGTTTGTTGTGCTTTTCATTTACAGCAGTTGCACTCCTCTGGCTGATACGCGCCTAGTTCTTCATCATTACGCAGAGCGGAGAGGCAGCTACAGTTTCTGAGCAAAACCAACGCCCCTCGACATCCAAATTTGTCTCCAGTGCTGTAGCAATTCATCACAGACTGCAAGCTTTGCGCTCACAACACACACAGACACACAAAAAAAAAATACATAGCAGACAGAAAACAACCAAAAAGGAGCAGATCAATCTATTGCAACCAGCAGTGTGTGCCTTCATGTGTAGTACTCCGTTTGACTCCAACCCACAAGAACATGAAACACTTTGTGTGCCTCAGGAGGCGAGGAAAAACGAAACCCACTCAGATCTCCCACCTCAGGAATATATGGGAGCAAAAACAGTCCAATTTTACACATCAATCAGATGCAACTCAAAAAGGCCGAGACAGAACACCGCTTTATAGAATGTAGACAAGAGGTTCTTTCAAACATCCCAACACTGAAAATCATAACATATATTTATATACTTACACCCACATGCTCACAAACTTGGAGAGAGAGCAATCACAGACATGTCACATGAATTGTAATGGAGGAGAAACACACGGCAGCGGAATATTAGTCAAGCTACCAGCTGTGAAATGGGTTTGAAAGAGTCATTCAGATCTTAAAGGTGGTGTTGAGAAGGAAGTGGCAAGAGAACTAAGACTGGTGAAAGCGATGGGACAACGACTGAGTCGTATGCTGGATCTGATGTGCACAATCTGCCTCCCTCTTTCTATTCTGGGGATCAGGGCTTTCATGGCAGGTGTGCAAAGTACACTGAGACCTTTATCAATGAAGACACTCTTGAAAGCCAATCTAAGCCTTCCTTATGCCTGTTTAAAACACAGTAATAGTAAATGCTTCAAGCTCACAATTTCATCAGTGCAACTTAATAATAAGCTTCAAGCCCTGTGTTTCTGTGCTGAAACACATCAGTTAGTTGCAAATGAGCTCTAATGAAGTGTGTTGAACTTACTAGTCCTCTTTATTGGCAGGAAAAAAGAAAATGTGTGGAAATATGTTTTTTAAGTGCAAATGTAGAAATACAAATACAAAGGTCAAATCAACAAGAAGATAAAAGCAAAACATGGTTTACTCTACCAGAAAACAAAAGAATAAACTCTGGAAGCAGAATCAAGACTCAACTGAACCTCCACCTCTGGGAAAAAGCAATAGTTATCCTCCTGTCTGCAGTGAAACTTCAATCACCATCAATTTAATCAGAGCCTGTTCAAACTGGCGTTTTCCATTGTCTGGACAAGTAATCTGTCCTTGTGTCAATGTCTACCCTTTATTCAGACCCAGACTAATGTCCCCCGCCACTTCACTCAACAGGATGTAGCACTTATCATCAGGATGATGACCCAGTTGTAGCAGTGTGTAGCTGAGGTGGGCCAGAGCAAGGAAAGAAATAGGGTCAATTGGGCTGGGATAGAAAAGCTAAGGAGAGAAAATGGCATGCCTGAGTACAATGAATGCAGGCCCACCACTGTGTTCCCTTGGACACTTAGAAAGACAAACGGTGCAGCAAGGCTAGTCAGCTACCTTTCTCTACATTGAATAGCCACCTGGGCTTCACTTCGATACTCTGAGTGGAAAAGAAGAGGCTTATTGCAAGACCAAGTTTTCATATATTCTCTATGTTACTCATCGCACCTTTGCTAAAACATACTAAATCATTAACTCATCAGAGTACTTCCGACAGGCTGGCGACCTGTACAGGGTGTACCCTGCCTCTCGCCCTGTGTCAGCTGGGATTGGCTCCAGCCTCCCCACGACCCTGAACAGGATAAGCGAAAGAGAATGAATGGATGGATGGATGGATGGATGGATGGATGGATGGATGGATGGATGGAGTGATGGAGTACTTCCCCACGTGAGGTTTCAGCATGGATGTGAGCTGAATAAAAGGAGATACAATTCTGTAAACTATGATAAGGAAAAAGAAAAACATTATCTCTTTTAGGTACCGCGAAATACTAAAATTTTGATAATATGGCTTGATTGAATAATACTGGTCGTTTTGTTACAATGCAGTGAAACATTAGGTCTTCACTTTCATGCGGTGTTAGTTTGACAGGCGCCTAATGATTGTTGCAGACACACACAAAAAACACTGCACAATGCCTCTCCACATTACACTGCAAATACTAGCCAGGTAGAGCTTGAGGAACATAATGAAGAGAACCTCTTTTTTTTTTTTTTTCTTTTTCACGGACTCAATCGCACCCAGGCTCTACAGAGAGGTGAATCACGAAGTTGAGGAAAGTTTGAGTACAGCAGAAAGGGTTAACTTGTGACACATGGATGCCATGGGCTGTGGATTCATGTGTGACTACAGCTCATTAGCTCACAGAGGACTGTTGTCTGCTATCTCACGCTCAAAATACCTCTAATAGCACAGTAGTCCAAACATGTTTGCAATCAGTTAAGCTGGACTAGACTGCAGTACGAACAGTTCAGTTTGTCAGGTGCATGCGACATTTGTGACAGGTTTTAATGACAGTGTTGGTCAGCCTGTTTGACAATCCAGTAATCAAGGAGCAATTTTCCAGCAATAAAAATGACTAAAGTGAGAGGAAGAGACCGAGAACTGTATCTTATTAGATAAAAACAGATACAGTTTCCCTTTGCAGATACAATTTGCAGTCGAAAAAAGGTAATAAATATATTGCAAAACGTGTATTCGAAAACTCAGCAGATCGCAAAATGATTAAAATTACAATCATGTTGTATCCTGAGTTGAGAGTATTGTGATATCATCATATCATGGGGTCTCCTCTACTACATTATTTCCCCTACTGCTTTGATTTGGATGATTTGAATAAAACGAGTTGTCATTAACTCATAAGGTAATTTTCCTCACACCTGTCTTACACTGTGTCCCTGCCCCACAAACAGGTGCAGTCTATTTTTGACACACATGTAGTGAAACTCAAGGCAGAGGCAATAAACTTACATCTCCGCAAACGCCCAATTACAGTAGCACTTTCTTTTATATTGTGGATGGATCAATGCGCTCCGAACACACACATTAATTTCCCAGTGTGCAAAGATGGGATACATGTGTCAGTGTGTCCATTATATGAAAGGGATGCCACAGGAAAGTATGATGGGGAAACTTATTATTTCAATAGTAACATTAATTGAATACATAATGAACACTACTTGAATACGTATTGGGGGGGAAAGAAGGTTGGCAATCTATTAGCAAAATCCTAATATCAATACAACCTCAATCAAACTCATAAAAGCAGAACCATAAGGAACTGGAGCATTGGTAGAAGAAATCTCTCATGAGAAAGCAGAGTCTCATTCCAGCTCCTGCTTCTCAAACTGATTTTTATTCCTTTCTCTTTCTTATGCCCTTCCAATACTTTTAGTATCTTTGCATGCAGGGTTGCATCTGTAGCAGTTCTTCTATTTGACATCTTAATAGTTCATTGCTTGTAGCCATGTAGGGAATGTTAAATAAAGCTCTGATGTGTAATTTGTCGCTCCACAAACATTCCTGCTCCCGGCCTACCCTGGGAGTTAATGCAGCAGATTTGTCATACACAAGCTAGGCACAGCCAGAGGAGGAAGAAAAAACACCTATTCAATGTGAATTTCAATCTCCATAGGGCTCTATGCAAATGCATGCAAGCTGATGCTCCTGCTTTCTCTCTCTCTCTCTCTCTCTCTCTCTCAAAGTGCCAGAACACACCAATGACGGAACCAGGCTGTCTATTATAGTACAGGTAGAAGCTCAGTCCGTGGCAGGTAGAAGAGCTGGAGGAAAATCAGAAGGAAATTGGGATAAGCTCACATTCTAGGAATACAGAACTAGGCAAAGCTAAAAACCAAACTAAATGCAGATACCTGTAACAGGTAAAGAAGCTTAAATCCATTTTGATCATTTCCTCCAAAAATCCCTCCCCTTTCCTTCCCTGTCTCATTGCTCTGCCCTTCAGCATAATGTGGATACACAGCCTCTCTGGGGCTTTTTAGGGAATTGATGGATAATCAGATGATTACACAGAAAATCTCCATTGAGGACAATCCTCCCTGACAAACAAAGAGAAAGCTCTTTAGTTAATAAATAGGCTGAGAGACAGAAAGAGAGAGACAGAGAGACAGAGAGAGAGGGAGAGCAAATCCCGTCCTAGGTTGGTAGCACAATGCCAAATCTCTATCACATATTCATTTCATCCAAACAATCTGTGTGCATGCATGCACGTGTGCGCGTGTGTACACTGCCAGAAACATCACTTCTTAGATATGTCACCAAGTTTGCCTTTAGCTTTCTCTTAAATTGAGCGTATCTAAATAAATTTCAAGCTCTAGGCATATTTATATAAGCCTTTCTGACAAAATTTGGCTAAAGTTTATTCTTCAGATTTTTTTTTTTTTTTTTACATAGAAAAGTTTGCAGTAAAAAAAATTATCAACACAGAGAGGCAGCAAAGAAAAAGGGATGCCAAGCTGTCAGTTGGAGTGATTTACAAAGTAAACAAGCACGAGTTTTTAAAATTCACATAAGGACACAAATTGCTCAGTGCCAGTAATGGATACTGAAACCAATTAAATACACTGTTAATATTCCGTATGACAGTAATAATCTAAAGCACATCAAATCTTATGTAAAAATATGAAAAATGTTTGATGAAGTAGGAAATACGTTCTTCAAAACACTATTTAAACGCAAAAAGGGCAGCTCTGGTTTTACATGGATAGGAAAATGCTGGACAAAGCAGCAGCACATATTCTTCATATGATCATCCCGTGGACTCTTAATTTTGCCACTCCAGGGCACTGGGATTGTTTTTTTAGGCCAATGTTGGTGAAAGCCAAATTGTTACTCAAGTTGCCGTTTTCTTAAAGAATGCAGAAAGTTTTCTCTTTCCAGGTTTCCCTGGATATATCACATTTCTGCTGCATCCATTCTTGCCTCTACCTTCACAAGTCTTTCAGGGCCTTCTGCAGAGAAGCAGCTTCACTGCAATATGCCTCATGGTAGGGTATGGTACATTTCTCTTCATACTGAGAGCACAGCTTGCAACAAACATGTTGTGCAACAAGATGACAAATTTTCATAATTTCAATGTCATCCAACGATACTGCATCTCTCTCTCTTGTGCTAAAATATCACAGAACAATACAAACAGGTAGGAGTACCTTATTCACATAAAGTGTCTGATAATAACTGCAGACATGGCACCTCAAAGCCTGCACCTGCAGACCACTGATTATTAATCAATTAGCATAAGCCTCTCCAACAGCACCACAACCCAGAAAAAACTGTTTTATGAACAGTAGCTTATTTTTGCTTTTAACCCTTCTGCTGGCAACAAATAAACCATGACAGGAGGTGAGATACCATACGCTGCTATCTATGAGACAAATATTAAATAATTTAAAAAAAAATTACCCTTTATTAGATGAGCTCAACACTGTAAAATTTTCAGGCAATTTATGGCAAATGTGTTCCCAGGCCAGAGCAAAGGGAAAGGGGGCGGTTTGTATTATGCTTCAGCCAAGACAGGCCTTGGTTTGGCCTGATAGTAATACCACAGCAGCATGTTTGGCCTGGATGGAGCACAGCGGTTCTGATCTTGCACCCTGACGTCTACAGGAGAGCTACAGTGGCTGGCATAGCCATGCTGACTGTAGATGGTGTTGCAGGGCTGGGACTGCCAAGCTAAATGGCTCTGCCAGCTTCACTGTTTGCACTGAAAATGGGTTTGAACTGTTGAACATGTTTCTGGCACCAAGGGTGCTTCTAGGTAAAAGGGAAAAAAGAAAAAACAACTCAGCTGAAATTCGACTTTTTGGCATAAGGCAGATATGTCCTTCTTATGTCTGGAGTTATGTCTAGACATTCTAGGTAAATGATTCTTATTATAGTAATATGTATATGTAGAAATTTTGAGAAAAGGGCTGAGGGTGTGTTGATGGGGACATGTTGCTTCAGGGAAGTTTGAATAACAGATTCACAAACTTCAAGGGTCATGAAATGTCAAAACCTCTGTACATTGGTTTAAAGAGGACAGGATATTATAATGGTGTGAAGTCATGTGGTCACAGTTGCTTTGTATTTTGCTGTGGCAATCACAAGGTAAACGGCAAACAAAAAGAAACAGTAGCTTCACTGAACTTCAAGCAGCTGATGGCATTGCTGTCCTGTGTAACTACACCATCCACAATCATGTGATGCAAACTGGGCCTAAATAACACTCTGACAACACTATAATTAGTAAAAGAGCAGCCATAAAAGACTTATTTTTCTGAGCATCATTCTGCAGACATCTATGAGGAAGGCCAACATTTGACAAAACCCAGACTGTCTTTAAAACAACAGTACAACAACAACAACTGCAAATGTACCAGACGCATAAACTGGATCCTTATTAAATTCTAAATACAGAAGGCAACTTTTGTAAAAATGATTTTTTTATTTTTTATTTTTTTTTGGTCTTATTTCCTGTCACTCTCTCTTTGCGAGAGCAGAGAGCACAGAGACCGATATTCTGTGAAAACACTCAGATACCGCTGGCACCTCCAAGTGCTCAAAGGACCTACTTTACCTGGACAAAAACAACTAGACAAACCAAGAAAAATTACAGCATCTGTACACGCTGCACATCCTGCCTCTCCTGCACACGCTGTTGCTCGTTCAAGCTTAAGTTCTCCAGCGTGCAAATTCAGTAGAAACTTTATGAGCGCCGCAACTGAAAAAGCACAAGCAGGGGAAATTGGCCATTCCAATTTCTCCTGCTAAAGTAGAGTTAGAAACTAGAGTTAGAGTTTTTGTATCAGAGATCGGAAACATGTGTCTTTATGAAGTTTCGGTCTGGTATTTATCAATTGTCACAATTGTGTTTGTGCTCTCATGGCTAAATGTTCTCATCATGAGTGCAGTTACATTGGCAGTGATATTGACCAGACTTTCATTTGTAGAACAAATTGAATTACAATATGCTGAAAGGTTATTATAGAATTTTTGCCCAATGATGCCACAAATGTCTGTCATGGGTTTAATCAGAAACATAACAACCGAGTGAGCAGGGCTGACATGGAGAGACTTTACCATGCATGGCTAAACTAAGTCCACTAGCACAATGATTGGCCTAGCCACAAACACACGTACAGCCATGGTGGCACATAATGAACAATAATTTTGCCAACTGATCCATAGTTAGATTGCCAAGATCCCATTCTCTACAGTTATGTCAGACTTCATTAACTCTGGGGTGGGTGAGCCACTAACTTTTCGAGTCTATCAGAAAAACTGTAAAACACACTGAGTGAAAACTACCACATCTGTTTCTGTCCTTTTGTGGGGAAAGCAGCTTCATATGGGGTCTGTCTAGGCCTGCTTTTTGTTGTCTGAGAACAGCCACCTGCTGACATTTGTTAGCATTTTGACATTTGATAAAACGAACAGCCATACACTGGTGACAAGTCGCTTTCAGATAACAAAATATCTGTGTACACACTCTTGTGCTGACAGTGCTGTAACAGCCTTACCTGGATTAATAGCTTATAATACAAAGTTGGGCTGACAGGCAAAGCTCAATTGGAGGGAATTTGGTAACAAATATGGTATTAGAAAATAAATAAATAACCTTCAACTTCTGCTAAATTTGCATTCATACTTTATTAAACATTTGATTGCCGTTCTTTTGTCTTAATGTTTTCAGGCCTTACCTGAGGAGCTTTGGGCTCATGGAGAGAGAAGGTTTCATAACGTCTTTAGACAAGCACTTACTAGAGAAAGGTAAGTGCTCTGTGGCCTTGGCAAAAAAGTGCATGCAGTTTATGTGTGTTATAAAACTGAATAAAAAATAAAATGAAAACTGAAGTCAATAAGTGGTTAAGAAAACAGATTGATGGCTGGACTGGTATTAATTAATTATTACTTTTTAAAAATTTTATTTATGTTGGCAGATAAGACCTTCTGTCACCAGGGACATTGTCAATGTTATTCCCTCTTGAAAGTGTGTTACGATTTTTCTTTCCAACTGTAAGACACGTTTCCCTTGACTGAAAAAATGGAGATCAAATGCAAGAAAACTACAAATTTAAATATTTAATCGTGATTTATAAAACCATATTCTGCATCTGCTCATGCACGATACAAGCCAGAGATCCAGCCTGTATGTGTGTAAAATGCAGTTGTATTACTTGATGATAACACATTATACATCTAGGTGCTGACATCTCAGTTGTTGCTGAACGCTGAAAAAGGGAAAATTATATTATAATAGAAATGTGCAGGTCCCATTTGTCAAAGCAAAATATCAAAATTAATGAGGATGTTTCAAAATAACTTTTGTCTTATCTCTTGCAGCATGTGATCACTCTAAACACTGGTGATACATTTATAATATACAATGGAAGTGTGAACACCCTGTGTAGTACTACTTCATAGCCAAATGATGTAAAATTGTGTCACCTAATAGTAACTGCATTATTTCAAATTGAACACAAACATTGTCCACTTCTTTTATTTGTGATGGCGGACTCCATGCTTGCCTGCATGGAGGATACCAGTACTGCACATGTTTTTGACAGATGTTCTGTCATTCTTCAGAGAATTTTTTTTCAGCTGTTCTTTGCTGGAGGGGTTTTTGCTCTGCCTTCTTTTTAAAACACTCCAAAGGTGTTCTGTTGGATTCAAGTCAAGAAATGTACGAGCCAGGTCATAGTTTTACCTTTTTTCTTCATCTGTGATTTTGGCAATGCGCTTTATTATCATGCCGGAGTATGTTTGTTGTGCCAAGCCACTGGAGACTGGGAGTCAGGTTGCCAGCCAATATTTTGGCATACATAAACAGGCATTCATGGCGCCATCTATAAATCTTATCAGCAACATGAAGTCCCCATCATCACATTCCCACCTCTCTGCTTCACTGTCAGAACTTTGTACTGTAGAAGTCCTAGCAAGGTTCATGACAAACATGCTAGACCCCATCTGAACTGAATAAACTTATTATGCTCTAATCTTGCCAATGTGCAAAGTGCTTAAGAGTAAACAAGCCCCCCCCCCCCTCCATCATCATCATCATCCATAGAAGTTAATGATATATGATATGTCCTTTGCACTGTTCAAGCTGTCACAGAAAATCTGATTTTCACTGATGACCCCTGTGTCAAGTGTGTCTCTGTAAGATTGTGCAAATGGCAAACTGTCAATGTCATCATTTTAGGAGGGCAGCCGCTGCTGCTCTGATTGGCAGTACTTTGGCTTCTTCTATACTTCCTGATTACTGCAAATATATTTCAAACGATTTTTTGTGGGTCACTTCTTGTATCCTTTTCCGTCTTTTTGAAGTTCTCAAACCAAGATGCCGACACACAGACCCAAAATACTGCTAAAGTTCTGACATTCACGTGTGATTTTATAACCATGTTCATGCAATTTGACTAGCTGAAAATCAAAGGTGTACTTGGCTTTATTTGAATGATCACATGTTTTCTAATTTGTGTGTCAGTTTATTCACTTTTGCTGCTTTGAGTTTCTCCTATGATGGATGTGTTTTCAATAGTGTTTTAAAGTATTTGCTTTTGTTTAAAAGAGGAAATACACTAATAAATAAAGCAATTATTGGCATATAATGCAATCACATGACACTTAAGTGATACTGCACAGGGCAGCACTCAGTCAAGTCACACACTGAACATTGGCTTGTGAAGCTTGTCCCATTACTCAACACAACTGAAAAATTTTAGATTTGTTTTACACATCTTACACTGATATACAGTGTATGTGATATTATTGTTGAACCAACCTACTTGTATTTGCTTGTTATTTATAAGGATGTTCCTGCCAACAAAATTAGACTAATCGACTAGTCTAAACTTAAATTTTAGGACTGTTTGATGGACAATGTCAAAAACTATCTAAACAAAGGCATTTGAAACAATTATTCGCATTCTTCAATAATGAATCGCAGTTTAACTGTGTGGCACTGCGCATCGTGAATTATGAACACCGCACGTTATACTCCAAACAGACAACGAAGAAAAACTTTAAATAAATTGATGTAAATATATGAAAATGCGTTACTGCAAACGATGTTTATGCATCATTAAAATATGAGAAAACAACAACTGAAAAAAGTTGTTGTAGAATTTATGATAAATAAAAGTTAAAATCTAAAATGATAATAAAACAATACAACCATCCATCCATCCACCTTCTTCCGCTTATCCAGGGCTGCAGCCTGAGCAGTGAAGCCCAGACCTCCCTCTCCGCCAGCCTCTTACGCCTGATTCAGGCATCAGCGCTGGGTCTTTGTAGAACTACGACGTAACCTACTTAAGAGGCTGATGTTGTTTATGCCTGTGCAGGTGCGTTTCGTGTGTTAATTATGTTTTAGATGTGTCCCGGTGTTTTACATGTGTTGCTGGCTGACAGAAACATAAAACGCTGGGACTTTTTCTCTCCTGGGTCCTACTCTTTGCTGTGGTCAGTTTTTTTTTTAAGGTGCAAACATATTTGTCCCTCTAGTTTTTTCGCTTCTTTGTAGAAACTTGGGGCAAGTAGCCGAAAGTGCACGGGAGGAAACGACTGTGTTTCCCGGGAGGTGCACTTCAGGTTACATTGTAAAACTTCAAAAGTAAATAACACTATTAGACCTAATAAAAATATCAGGCCAAGTTTAAAAGAGTTATGGCATTTTTCTATAACAATGTCAAGGCTGCAGCTCTATCTGGTGGGAGATCACTGGTAGCATTTAGGACAACCATTTACAGCACCGGGCAGCAATCAAAATCTTAACAATTAGGCTAACGGACGAGTACGTGTGGCACCAACTAGTGACAATAGCGAAGATTAGTCGTCTAGTCGACTACTTGTGCACATCCCTAGTTATTTATGTGTAAAATAAAGTATGAGAGCAAGCTTCTTTGACGCTGCATTAGCACTCACTGAGCATTCTAATTTGTTATACAATTTCTCCAAATCAGATTCTTTATTTTGATTTAGCATTAAAAGTGTTGAAATGAAATGATACTATATTTGTTTTTACATGTGAGCAAAAACATTCTGCTCACTTCTGAGCAGTTGTCAGAAGAAACTTTATTTTTTTTCCTTTGGGAGGGTAATTCTTATTCTGCTGCATTTGGCTGCTTTCTTTGAGAACCAAAAAGACAACCCCTTTTTTTGTGGCCTAGTTTATAACCTAGTTATCTCGAAATGTTAAAACATAAATGTAAACAAGGATTTTATTTAATTTTGGCAGTTTGCAACATCTCCTTTAAAAGGCATTGGCATAATGCTCAGCTCCCTCAGTGACTGAATACCTTATGGTTAGAAACACTGGCCTTCAACAAGATGATCTGAGTCAGAAATGCTGTGTTATAGCAGTACACTCAATCCTGCCAAATGTTTCATGCTGAGCCTGTGCTCTAACCTCTCAAAAAGGATGAACTAAGAGGTGAATTTCTTAACCAATCAATATTTACAAAGCAAAAATCTGCATTGTCTACAATAGCAAACTGTCCACAAATGAAAAGAAAGCAACACAATAAAAGCAATGACTCAAGAGTGTGTTACTATCTAGTAGTGGTATAATAATGCATGATTTTCACGTTGGGGAAACTACATTTGATGACTTAATTGGTTTGAAATAATTAAAGTCAAGACTATAATTTCAATAAGAGCGTTATGGACAGAGTGACACTTTAAAATAAAAGCCTTATGACATGCTTTAATATCGTACAATGGATATTATTTTAAACATTACTTAACTACATCCATCAATCAAAATTTGACAGATTTTCTCTATAGATGTGGGTTTTAATTTTTCGTGTGTTGAAATCTGAATAGTGAGAAAATGCCTGTCACCTCTAATCCATTCAAATGGAGCTTGTATGTATAATTCATTGTCTGAGTGATCTCTTACAGCATTTGACCCAAGATCGATTTAGCACACAGCTCTGTGAAAAGGGTTTATCACTGCAAGAGTTGACATGCAAAGCAAATTGCGCAGTCTCTACCTGCACTGACTTCCAGCAGCCTCCTCTTCTTCTGCTGTCTCTCCTGCTTTTCACGCTCTGCCTTCTCCTTTGCTGCCCGCGCTCTCGTCTGTTTCTCCTCCATCTCCCTCCGCCTGAAGTTCTCTTTCAGTGCTTGCTGTGGGGGAGACAGAGAGAAAGAGAATGTGAGAAAAGAGAAAGAAAGAAAAAAACATGATGGACTGCTAAGTGGGGTTAATTACAATAGTGCAGAGTCTGTCAAAGAGGGAGGCAGCTGTCAAACCCTAATGAAATCTTTATCAGGCACCACTAAAGTCAGATAAGGCTTCTTAGGTACACTGGGGCTCAGGTCTTAAAAGAGAGAGAGAGAGAGAGAGAGAGAGAGAGAGAGAGAGAGAGAGAGAGAGAGAGAGAGAGAGAGAGAGAGAGAGAGAGCCCTTCATATCAAGGAGTTCAGAGACCAGAAATTCATGAGATTGAGGGAACAATGATCAAGGAATGAAGAGATGATGATCACAATTCTTTTCTGTTCTAATGTTTACTTTAACCTACTCTTAGCAAATTTTTCATTTGATCCGTTTTCCATTTTTGTCTTTTGATTACCTACAAATAGTATCTGAAGCATTACCTAACTTTACAGTGCAAAATCATTCCCATGGTTTTATAAGGTATATTCTAATATTGCTTTAGCATTTATCACTTTAAACATTTGATATGTTTTCTAAGTTCTGTTGTGAATGAATCACTGCATTCTGTTTTCACTCCACTCTTTTGAAGTAGGGTTGTAGATGGTTTGTTTTAGTGTAACACTCAAGTTATTAGAAGTACTGTACACTTATAGCCGTTTATGCTTCTCCATAATTTGTCTTATAATCTCCTGTAAAAGCTGTGGTTAAGGCTTTGATCACAGCAACAAATCTTAAGAGCAGGAGACTTTATCAATAACCTGATACGGTGCCGTGAAAAAGTAAATATTTAATATTTAAATATTTCAATTGAAATAACAAACGTTTTAGAAAATACTGCATTGCAATACAATAATATTATAAAAAATAAAATTTTTATTGACAATAAATACATACCTATATACTTATCTTTTTAGTAACTGGTAAATGGATTAGTTCTTTTATAGTGCTTTTCTAATCAACTTGAGCACAACATACCTTATTCACCCATTCATTCAAGCACTTTTTTCTGCACCCAAGTGCTTTCTATCTAACATCCACTCTCCGATGAACGAATCGGAGAGCAACTTAGGTTCAGTATCTTGCCCAAGGATACTTTGGCATGCAGACTGGAGCAGCGAAGGATCGAACCACCAAGTTTCCAATTAGTATATGACCCTCTCTACCTACTGAGCCACAGCCACCCCATTTTTTTTTTTTTTTGCAGTGTAAATGTAGTTTCATTTAACCATGTCCATTCAAAAAAACAACTTAAACTTCTTTTTAAAAGCTTCAATCACCGTTGCAACCATTATCACTTTGCAGCTTCCCGAATAAAAGACTACACTTATATCTACCCAAACTTCACCACAAAAACAAGCTAATTAATTTGCGAGAATCATTGAAATACACACAAAATCATCTATGTTGATGGATCACAAAAACTTACTACTAGTTTTAGTTTTTGGGTTGCACAGTACTTCTTGCACTCCAGAGTATTCCTGCTCCTAAAGTAGTACATTCCTATGTCCTAAGAGATTTTTTTGTGGAGTTTGCAGGATCAAATATTATTTGCTAGAGGCCTTTGAGCATGAATACCATCAACAATACAGCTCATACGAGCAAACACTGGTGGTTGTTTAAAATCAATATCTGGTCATGGCTCTTTGGGATGTCATTTAATGTTACTGACATTTAAACAAACTGACGTAGCCAACATCCAAACTTGTGTCGTTAATTTCAATGGAGAACCCTTCTATAAGTAGGATATCTAGTGTGCATCAACTACTGTGAATACAGGCTCTATAATCCCTGTTGTTAAACTCCTGCAATGGTGTCAATAGCTCAATAACTCCACAGCCGAGAAACAGACTGCATATGATTTAATAGAGTGCTAGCATGATTGCCATCCTGATCAATAGCCAGTCACTTAAAGTGAGAGAGTCCGGGCTTTCATCAAACACCCAAGGCCTGCCCCTCAACCCCCCTCTACTCGTGTTATTTACACAGCCCAGCTTGACTGGCAGGTCAGTGATAGAATAGTAATGTCAAACCAACATGAAAAGATGCACACAAACACACACACACACACACACACACACACACACACACACACACACACACTCTACAAGAACTGTGTAATATGGGGAGAACTACAGTGGCACACTAAAGAGGGGTAATCGCTTATTGAAGCACAGTGACAGCCTCTTATCATGTCTACATACAAGTGACCATTGTTGGAAATTATATAGTCAACTTGAATTCAAAACAAGTCGAGTGTATTTGATTCAGCATCAACAAGATCCTTGAAATATAGAGAAATGGCAGCTTCAATAAACACAGTGTAAATTATTAATAATAAGGGTGTAACCATATACAGTATTCAGACTGTGGTACAGTTTCATCGCTGTTGTCTGTGCATGAATCCGGTGTTTTTTGTATTGCTAAACTGAGCCATATAGAACTACATAATAACAGTACTGTGAGGGCATCCTATATAATAAATACTCCACTTCAGAACCTCATGACCCTAATCTTTCACTGGAGAAACTTGGCATTTAGTTTTTCTTATTTTTAAAGTCATTGTAGTTGGTTATAACTTGGGAAAACATACAGTGGGTAAAGTATTCAAGCCCACTCAGTTTTTGCTTTAAAGTAGGAGGATGCAGCATTTGCATTGCAGTCTCTGTGGTTTAATAACACAATTTCGTACTGAGCTGAGCTCTAGGGGCGAAGGTGAGTTGATCATATGAACATGAAGTCTTCATCTTAATGTAAAACAGCAATTTTACTGCTCACAGTAACAGGCCACTCAATGTTACATGCGCCTTAGCTGAATAAACTTTACTTTGTACCATTTTCACTCTTGGGATATTTAATCACAGTTGCAAAACCGTAATAAAGAAAAATTGTAACTTACACACCAAACAGCCCTTCAACATAAAAGTTACTGCAAATACATCTGCTGGTTGGCATCAACTGCAAAATGTAAAACATCCAGAACCTTTGTAAAAACTGAATGACTGAGTCAAGAGCTTGGTCAGGGTGGTGACCCCATGGTTCAAGCTCCGACAGAGGTTGAGAAGTTCTCTGGACTGAAGGGACGATGCTGGGCATACCAGCCACTGCTAAACACTTGCGTAATACAATGAAATATAGTGATTGTACTGTCATGTTATGGGGATTCTTCTCAACAAAAAAAAGGGGAAAAAATGAGGAGACAGCTCCCGCAAACATGGATGGCTTTTAAGAAAACCCGCTCTAGAGAGTGCTAAAGTTACCTGATCCAATGACAATAACCCAAAGCATACTATCCACATAATGTTGAGACAAAATCTTAGAGTGGACCAGCTAAAGCCAAGAGCTAACCCATCAAATCTGACAGAGAATCTGATATTAAGAATGAAATTAACAGCCCTAATGTAAGTGTTCAAAGCTTGTAGCTTCTACCCAAGAAGACACAAAGCTTAACTTGATTTCAAATGTGCCTTCTACAAAATACTTTTGAAAAATCTGACATCAAAATTTAAATTTTCAATAGATTTGCAAAAAAATATTAATACATGTGTAACACTTAAAATTCTTGTTAATCAACTAAAAATTTGTTGATTAAAGTTGAGCATTTTTTTAATTTTACTATTAAAAACCAAATTATAATAAATGTTTACTTACCATTAATCATGTTATAATTTGTTTTTCAGTTTGCATGAGAAAATTTTTTTTTCTGAATTACATATCAGAATATGCTACATAGACAAGAGCATTGGGCTATATCTACATTTAAACTGTATCAAAATCAAGCACCTAGCCAGGCATTCTGGCTTTGAAAACATTTATGGGTCATTCGAAACGGCTTACTGAATTCAAACATGGTACTAGGATCCCACCACTGCTACAAGTCAGTTTCATCCTGCCTAGATAATCCACAATCAACTATAAGTGGTATTGTTCCAACGTAGAAATGTTTAGGAAACACAGCACCTCAGCCATGACGTGGCAGACCACATAACATTACAAAGTGGGATCACATAACGCGTAAAAGACGTCAACGCTCTGCTGACTCAATATTAAAAGCAGAGTTTCAAGAATCCTCTGTCATTAACATCAGCACAGAATCTTTGTGCTGAGAGCTCCATGGCATGGGTTTCAATGGCTGAGCAGCTCCTGTACAGTAAGTGTAATGTGTATGTTGCACAGTATCAACTGTGCAACCTAGGTGATAACAGACAACCAAAAATTCTGTTAAAATTGACACAAATAATATTTTGGTTTTAAAGTAAAGGTTTAATGACTGATCAGTGAGCCTACCCTCATTACGTCAATATGAAATTATATGAGAGATACGCTCAAGATGACAACCAGCCTCACTACTCAGCCTCTGTCCAATCTAAGACTTGGACACTCTTTTTAATAAACATTAATCATGCCTGTTTCATGTTTATAAAGCCATCCAAATATTCATTATGAAAGAATTAGATACTATTTATTAACTGTTTACAATATTTTATAAACACCAGATGGAAATGTGCAATAACCATCCAAAAAATCTTCACAGATGGCTTAGTCAATTATCCAATAGCAAACATTATTCTGTTACTGCATATTACAACTAAAATAAGTAAAAGGTATCAATTTATCATTTATTAATAACATGCTGCCAATACAGTGAACAAACCTGGAAGGGATGAGTTTAGATCATATTTGTCTAAAGTCACCCACATAAGTAGACAAGAGCATGTAAAAAAACTTGGTAAGTACCACTCGACAGGCGTATAGGAGTTCAGGAGAAGAGAGTACTGAAGAATAAGAGAGGGTGAAATGAATACCAAATGTCCGCAAAGCACTCTGAGCTTTCTTTATATAACTATTTTTAAATGAAACCAACTACTCAACGAAATGAACTTTGATTTGATGGAATGACTGTCAGTTGCTTATGGCAACCAACAATTCACAAATGACTATATTCTTAATGGGCATCTAGTAAATTAAGGACAGACAGAATGAGGAAAAAGAAAAGAGAAGAACAAGATTACCAACATGCAACACATTTTCAGCAAGGAAAAATTAAGCGATCCCATGTTAAAAGTAGACAGCTATGATGAATGCCTAATGTGAACTAAACCCTCTCATGAAAAAGGCAATTTCACTTACTAAAACAGAAAGTAAATGTATTTGTGCTGAAGCAATCAAACAGAGATGTTACTGCCCAGAATCTAAATAACTCCATACAGTTTAGTCAGTTGTGAAATTAGTACCATTTACAGTCTCACAGATTGGACTGCCAATTCCTTTTAACATATATATATTTGACATATATATTACACATTAAAACAAATACAACTAAGTTGTAAAATATCTATAAATAATTTCCCAAAGAAACTAGATGTAAATGGCAGTTGAACAATAGTAAGAGCCAAGAATAAGTCCGACCATCTAAATTTTTTTCCATTAAATAATAGTCCATGCTTGTGTCTTTGTGAAGCTGTACTTGCGGACAGTGGGGCTTTGAACTAAACAATACTGTAAGCTTTACTAAATGCTCAGTGATCAGTGTTAACATACTGATGTTTAGCAGTTTGGTTTGGTTTGCATGTCAGCCAGCTAACATTTACTCATTATCAAAAAGGCTCAAACTACAGCTGAAGGGTTTTTTTTTCCACAAATCTACAAAAGTACACATCCTACTATTGAATGCAAGGTCAACGGATCAGCATTATTCTTTATTTCTCATTTCATTATGAAAAGTGTTTGGCTGGATGCCCATAATAATATTATGGGCATCCAGTAAGAAAATGTGTAGATGCTTAAGAACATCTTATTTAAAACAACAACAATCCAGGCTGATAGGTCAATACTGTGAGTGTGTCTGTTATAAAAATGGATTGCTTTTAAACTTCACAAACAAAACAGCTAAAGATTATTACACCAAAACATCCTTATTAAAGCAAAAATTGTTATGATTACAGCCAGCATGAAGAAGCCATGCTGTCTTCCTAAATCACAGAAGCAATTAGGAAAATAAGAATTAAAATGTCAGTGGGGACGTCAACTGAATAGAATTAAATGTGAACTTCAAGCACAAATAAGGCAGTATTTGTTTTTAAATGTGAATTTTTAAAAAAAAAAAAAGACAACTACAATTATGTTACAGCTGAAATGTACTAATGTAATATGAACTGAAGGAACACTGATTTTGAGAGATCTTTTGACCAAAAAAAACTACATTTTTACTGTAAAGCTGAGAGACCGAGTGATGCAGTGGTAGAAAGAGAGCGAGAGAAAAAAAAAACAGCTCTCTAAAATTGTCTGCTGCTCTCCTTCATCACTGCAGGTCTGCTTCGCCCTCCTTCTCTCCTGGATGTCCGCCATTAGACACGCTCAATTGGATTCCTGTCAAATGTGCGGCCTCGCCCTGTGTCTCCTTCTTACGGGTGACTGAACATGCTGCATGTGTGCGCACAATTGTGTGTGCACGTCTTTGTGTGTGAAATAAGTAAGCAGCTTTTCCTATTAAAAAAAAAAAATGCCAATGCAGAATGACATATGCACACAAACAAACATGCACACACATTTTGCCAGCAAGATACACACAGTTCAAGGCTCAGTTTGCCCCAGGCAGTGGTCTAGAGACAGCACACACCTATTAGCATGGGCCTCAGAACAGAAGGGTAAATGCTGACACAGATTTGACCGAGAGGTTACGATGCTGAGATTTACTGTATGCCTACGTTCATTGACCTAGCCTTGGCTTTTCCCAAGATGTGTCTCTGTGATGTGACCGTTTCAACAAATTGCTGAGAGTGTAAGCTGCTTACGCCCTGACCTATCACAGGGGAATAAATAGCTATCTTGGGAGTTTTGACCATATAATGCTAGTCTTTATAACACTTGGCTTGTTCACCTTTCACTAGCAGAGTCATTAACTGTTATGTTTGGTCAGATCATAAAAGCTACAGCAAAACTCAAAACTGAACCGTAGTCCTGAAATAAAAGTGATTTCAGCTACAATTTGAAACCAATATAAATCGCGCAGAATGTTAGATATACTTTTTCTATTGCTTAGCAATAATTAATGCACAGAATATATCTGCATCGTTTGCCCTCAGATCCGGCAGCTCTAGCTATTTAAACGAGACAAGGACAACAGTACAGGTAAGTCCTGGAATCAACAGCATCATTAAAATAATAATAATAATAATAATAATAATAATAACAGCCACATTAAAAGCAAAGCACCTGGGAAAATATTTGGGCTGATTCTTGGGGTCGAAGGGCCTCCTGTGCTCTAAAACCCATTATTTTCTATGGCGAGCACTCGCACGGGTCATGGTCAACTGTAGCGAGGTCTAACGTACATTTATATGACCAACAGAAATGCAGAATGACAGGCAGCAGGTCAAAAAAAATGACATAGTACAGGCAGAACAGAATGACCAGAGCAACACAAATTTTGGGTCATTCTCACAACCTGCAGTCAGTGCAGCACATGCCGCTTTCTATGTGCAAGGGCCTTAAGAAAGCGATGATGCTCTTATTTCAGTTACCACACACACACACACACACACACACACACACACACACACACACACACACACACACACACACACACACACA
>JAVDPK010017004.1:0-15005 GCA_034780415.1 Cichlasoma orientale
CACACACACACACACACACACACACACACACACACACACACACACACACACACACACACACACACACACACGCAGCCCACTCCATCGAGTATATGCAGATTTAAACACATTTGGAAAGTGTGTGTGTCATGTAGTATACACAGGCCATCACTGCCACTTTGGTCTAATGCTGGCTGATTGCATTGCAATGTGTTATACGCCATAGTTGGACATTTGTGGCTCATTATTCACTAATTCCCATTTTTATTTCTCTCCTCGTTCTTGGACCTTTTTCTTTTGGCTTTTAAGTCCATTTATTGATTTAAATCTCTTTTTTTTTAACCCCCAATCCCACCACAAATACCCTTATTTATTTATTTTTCCTTTAATCATCTCTTTCTCTCTCTCCTCCACCATCCTTTTCTGCGCTCTCTCTGAACTCCAGAGCCAGCCCCTAGGCAACAAAGTTGAGATGGAGATCGCCAGCATGCTGGAGAAAAACACAACATTGTTGAAGTTTGGATATCATTTCACCCAGCAGGGTCCGCGCCTCCGAGGCTCCAACGCCATGATGAACAACAATGACCTGGGTGGGTTCACTCACCTGCATGATGTAGTATGGGTGCAGCGTTGGGTCTCAAACTGTTAAAATTTCAAGTAAATACTGTATTTAATGACAAATTCTTGTTATTCTGGAATTAGTCAAGCAAGCCATTTAGTGGTGTTTCATTTGGCAGTGTTAGATGTTGGTGTGGGCGTCAGTCCACTTTATCGTCACTATATCGCGGTGAGTTCTACTTCAATCAGAGGCTAACAGAAGAATGAGTGATATCATCAGTTGGTTACTCAATAGTGCTGCCAGAAGGCCTCAGCCAATCATAACAGTACCTTCCCGAGTTATGACCTCAGCACTAAGAAAAGCCTGTGAGCGTGAGAGAGAAGCGAGTGAGGGAAATGTTTCCTGTTATGCACATGAACAAATTATTTTGGTAATTGTGTGTAATTACTTCATTTGCAACCCCCCCCCCCCCCAATTTTTTTTTTTATATTTTTCACTTTGTACAGCAATCTAGGGCAGGATCAGCTCCTCTCTGACTCTCTAACACTGCAACATTCAGACTGCTAGATCTTGTTAAAGCTGAGAATAGTTTGACTCATATTTCTTTTTTTTTGTTTTAAATGGTCTGATTATCTTCTTATATTGTGTCAGTATACTGTTCAAAAGCACTTCACATAATTTGTAATGCCTTCTCTCCCCCACCGTCATCTTTAAGCCCGGGTCGTCAGGTCGGAGTCAGACGGCTCTTTCACCCTCACTCTATCGGTCCCTGAGCTGGAGAGGGCCTTCGGCAAAAAGTTCAAGTCTAAGACTAAGTAAAAAAAAAGAAAAAAGATGCAGCTGAAAAACACACACAACACCATACGACTGCTCAGCCTCGCCTTTCTGCTGCCAGCATCTCCCGGTTCTTTTCCGGACCACCCGAAGCAATGCCACCACCTGTCATGCTCTCCTGAGAGTTTCTGTTGCTTCTCCACAGCACTTACTATCACTTGTCTTCCTTTAATCTACTTGCCATCTCTAGCTTTCAGAGACTGCTCTTCAGTCCCACAGCATTCCCAAAATAGTGCAAAAACTATTAAACTCTGGAAATGGGTAATATCCGCTTCTATGGAAAAAAAAAATCTCAGAGCACCCTACTAGAAGCTTGACTGAATTTATCACTGCAAGCTTGAGTAGGACTCTGCTTCTTTTATTTTTTTTCTTCTATCAGAAGCAGCAGTAAAAACTGACAGGTGCAGTGTCGGGTCTGACCTCAGCATCCATTGTGCCTCGTTTATCTGTAAAATCTGATTGTACAAGGAAAAAAACCCCTAAATTTTTCAGTTCTAGTTGGTCCAACTTTGTTTGGTTTAAAGCTGCAGAAATCTGTCGTGTTCTGCATCAATTTGCCATAAGCAGCTGTGTTGTGTTTTTCTATACTTTGGCTTCATGTTTGAAAGTTTGCTCCTTGGTCTTTTCTGCTCTCTTCAACTGGTGGTTTTACCATGCAAGCATTTTCTGGAGGAATTTGGTTCCTTCTAAAAAACGCTGCTCTTCAATTCCCCAAACATGGATCATTTTTTGGGCACAGCAGGTCTCAGACCCAGAGGACCTTCAGTGAGTCTGCGATCACTTTTTAGCAAGTCAGTTTGTGGTTGTTGATCGTGGATTATTACGTGACCTTGAGACAGAATTTAGTTCAGAGCTGAACAAATATCCTGAACATGTTTTGTTGGGCGTAATACATTTCCACAAACTAATTACTGATAATTTCCTACGGCCACTTTTGAGCGGATGCTGTCCTGTTCTTTCCAGTTTCTTCCATCTGTCCTGTGTATTTGTCCACAACAAACTCTTCTGATACTTTGCAGCCACCCGCTTTTCATAATGTAGTGTTCTTCTTGCATTTCTTTTGAAAGTTAGCATTTTCTTTCAGCCATCTTGCTTCCTATCAATGAAAACGGTCAGGCTAGCTTTGCTGTGCTGCAGCCTAAGATGATGATCTTGATGTCGTTTCCTTCATCTTCCTTTGTCTCGTAACCTTCCATTTTCCCTCTGTCTACAGTAAGAAAGAGAAGGCTTGAAGGAGGACCCATTTTCCCAAAGTGTCGGACAAATGTGTAGAAACCAGGGCTGCCTTCAACTCCTGCCATCTGTCACCCCCTTCCACCACGCCAGGTTCAATTGTTTTGGCGTCAGAGACGATGTCTGAACTTTTTTAACATACAGACTTTTACTTAGTAAATGTTAAATGATTGGATTAATTAACAGATCCTTCTGAGTTTCCAGTGCATGCAAAACAAAGTGAAATTGGTGTTATTAATGTTTGTGCTCTGAAGTTTGCATTTTGACATCTTTTCTAGGCTTGGACAGCTATAACTGCAGCTTTTTGTACAAACCAACCTCTACTCTGTCATTTTGAATCCTTTAATGTCTCATCAAGTACCTAGACCTCAATGAAGGAGCCCAAGGTCTGGTTTTGAATGTGTGCCCGTCTGAAAAGCGACGGGCAAATTTTAGCAATCCGCTGAGTTGAATTTGAATAGTTATTAATATTATTATTACTACTGTGCTGTAAATGAGTTGTGTTGTCACTACTGTTGTTGCCAGCTGTTCTGTTGCTGTTCCCAGGTCATCCTCCAAGGTTATGAATTTCTGCCACGTCAAATGTAATCTAAATTGAATTGAATTGAACTCGTTAAGATATTAAGATATAAAGATTCTTGACTCATTTACACACAAACCTGGCAACTGTGAGATTGTCACTATATACATATTTATTTGAGACAGACCTGGGAAAGAGTCAGAAACCATTCATATGACTTGGTTTGATTGTGCTGGATGATCAAATGTTGCTGTAAAAGAAAATGTACTGTCAAATTACACTGTGACATTATCCAGCATTTACATCAGCCGTCTCTGTCTGTTAACTTGGAATATTGTAATGTGGTTTTTTTTTTCTTTAATATCACGACAAATATGGCACTGTTGTATAGAATTGTTTACAGCAGAGACATTTTAAGAGGGGGAGACGAGAAACTCGATTAAAATCTGTGAGAGAAATTCAGAACAGCAAAGACGGCGGTGGAAGGAAAAACTTTCAGGGGATAAAAAGCTTTTGGAAAACTGTTTTGGGACAAACTCTGCAAAAAAAAAAAAAAAAAAAATTAACATTCTTTAACAGATAATTTTGTGAGATTTGACTAGTGATTCTTTACATGCAGTTTTTGAAATGAATGTTACTTTAGGTCTTGTTTACAATACCTTTTCAAAATAAATGACCGGCGGCGTTACCACGACGGCGGCAAGACTCGCTTCTAGAAGGATTTGGCTTACTGTGCAAGGCAGACTATATTAACATACATACAACTTGTGATTATTTGAATGGATTTGTGTTACACTTTCAACCAGGTCTGGTTTGTTGATTGTGTTTATTTGTATTTACTGGAGCTGCAATGTGTGTTTTAGTATTAAATTACTTACTTTTTATTACAGGTTTCACATTCATGCCTCCAGGTTTGTTGTGTTTTTGTATACAGGAAGCCTTTAATGTCTTTGCAGATGTCAGACTTAATCCACCTTATTCATATAAAGAAACATCAACAGAATACTTACAGACATGTTTAACTGTGACAGGTCTTAACCACTGAACATCTGAAATATGGTATTACACTTTGATCCGAGATTAATCCTTTGCAGCACTTAATGGGATTTCTTGTAACTTTAGAAATCAACAGTGCAATGAGGAACAAGGAGAGTTAGCGGTTATATAAACAGGAACTGGAAGCAATAAAGTTCCAGTAAAAATCACAGGATGGTTTGTTAGCTTTTATTAGCTCAAGATGAAATGGGTCTGGATTGCCTGCTTTAGGAAACATCCATGTCTTCCTAATGTGAACTACTGCACCTAATACTCAAAATTCTGACAGCATGTTAATAACACATTCAGTGTTATTATATATCACCACTTTGTTACTGCCCGTGTCAAGGGCGATGTTCAGTAAATGGTCATTATGAATATAAAGATTGAGAATTGAGAGCTAAAGGTGGAAGAGGACTCTGCTCCTGCCTCTCACAGTCTGTGTGTCCTGTTCTTTTCTCCTGTCTAGTGCTTTTTCATATTGTACTGCTTAACTCTGTTTTTTCCTAGATATCTCACCTTTTTTGGTCTGTTTTATGAATTAAATAAAGCTTGAAAATGATCTTTGTTCATACACTTTTAGTACATTTGAAGACCACAGTGCCGCTCTGTGGCAAAATCAAGGAATTACATCAAGCTGGTGTAGTTGGGCTTTCCAGCCCTCTTGGCTCTCTATAGCTACTACGGTCCTCAGTGTTGGCACTTCGTAACATTTGATTTTATACAACAAGGAAAGAATTCACATACATCCACAGTTCACCTCATATTATGATTGAAATATCACAGGTTCTCCTTGTCATTCCGGGGAGGTTCTAATGATTGTAATCTGGAACCACTGAGTTTAATTTCATGGGGCGGTGGGAGGACAATTTTATGCATCATTTGTTTCAGTACAAGCTTATTACTGTTAACTGGACCAAACTCAAATTAGGTGTGACATTTCAGTCAATCTAACTTGTGATTAAACTAACTTCAGTTTTGTTCTTATAAACCTAAAATTAGATAAAATTCAAGCAATTCAAGTTTTTGTTAATTTGGTCAAATTTGTCAACACAAGCACAAACACTGAGAATGGAATGTTTGTGTGAGATTGTGTCAAATTATATACTGTATATATACAGTTATACAGGTATATATGTTCAGTTATAAGTATATATATATATATCTATATATATATACTTATATATACAGTACTGTACAATAGTCTTGGGCCGTCCCTCGGCCCAAGACTATTGCACAGTACTGTATATATATTTATTTATTATTGTGCCATTCTGTACTTCTTTGTAAATAGCCACAGTTTCAAATAGCCTCAAATGTTGACTTATTCAAGTATTTTCTTCATGAATCGAGCTGTTATTGTTATTATTTGTTTAATCAGGATCAGGATGAGTGAAATATTCTTAATACCAGTTATAAGTCAAAAAGGGACAGAAATAAAAGGAGTGGGGAGAGGTGGGTTGTAGATGTTTATGTGATAAATAGATAAAAAAATAAATAAATAAGTGACTCATCAGCTGTCCATGAAAAACTGGTATGCAAGATTTTGTTCAATCCAATATACACCCATAAAATAAAGGAGGATTTCATAAGTTATCTGCCATTATGTGGGTGTCACAGTATATCAATACTGACAATAAAATAATAATTCTGACATGTATATCATACATCATGTTTTTTTGTTTATTTCTACTCAGTTATGGTTACAAGCTTTCCCCACCTCTCTACATTCAGTTTGTGATTGTAATTCCTTCTGCTAAAAGACAAAACTCACAGTAACTTAGTGCCAATAATTTTAAAATGCCATAGTACTGTTTTTAAATTTTCTAAAGATACCACAAAAATGCTGTTCTCGCCTTTGGGTGAAAATCTGGCTTTGTGACAGCCTGACGTACCTCTGTGATTTAAATGTGGAACATCTCAAATAAAAGACAATGACCCATTTTTTAATGTCTGTGAACAAGGTTTTAAGATTTTATTGAATCTCAGGCAGAAACATACATGATAAACCTTTATTGCTCGTGGCATCCTGCATTTCCCTCAGTGGACCATTATCGCACCTAAGCCAACAATAAGGAACTGAATCAAACATCACTTCAAATCTGTGAAAACACACCTGTTTTTTCTATGTAGCTAAATTAGAAGGCAAACTGCAGTATTCACTGTGTGTCTGTGCGTGTTGAGGGAAGGCAGTCTTTCTCTCACAAATCTTCACATGATGAGAAACCTACTCTTGTAGTTCATTCTTTAATCAACACTGCTAATTCAAAAACACATTTTTTTAAATTCACACTGTCTTTCCCTTTCAGTAGATCCTGATAGTAATAGTATATATACTGTAAATTCTGGATTTATGGCTAAAAGCTTAAGGTTTTGGCTATTGTATGAACAGCCAAGCAGTCATTCTTCACCAAAACAATAAATCAACAACAAAAAAAAACATATAAATTAAACTTCCTGAACACATACATATATATTTTTTTAATCACTGATAATATTAACGGTTATATAGACATGAAAACACAGTCAAACTTAGGAGTTATTGCCTTATTTTTTTTTTTGCAAGATAACAAAGAGGGTAGAAGGAGATCGAGATGGTGGGAGCACATATTCACACAGCTAACTCTTACAGACAAATGGCATGCAGGACATAAAGAGACGCACAGAATGTGGGAATAGAAACATTTTTGAACACTATGCTACATGACGGGCATTGTGGGAGTGTGTAAGGAAGGTAGACAACAGGTTTGACAGAGAATTTAACATCGTGTGCAAAAGGTTTGACATTAATTTTAGACTAGGCTGAACATAAAACAGAAGCTTTAGAGTAGTCTTTAAAGTTCCTTTTTAAAATATGGCTTATCAAGTTATTACTTTTTTCTTTTAAAGATAGACATACAGTATATTATTTTTATATATTATTTTGATTGTTTTTCTTTTTTTGCCCACACTGAGGGTCGTTATGTATTGATTTATGTACAAACTGAATGAATATGGTGTACAAGGAGATTATTTTCCAGTGCTGCAAGAAAGCTTCCGCAGCCATTGCAGAGGACAGAAAAAGGAGTTTAAAACTTCTCAGACTAGAAGGATAAACCATCTAACATTAGTCTTTGCCCTCTGCTTGCTGTTGGCTTTATAACATAACCAACAGTAACATCAGCCAAGCTAACATTCGCATGACCGTTGAGTCAGCCTAGCTTAGTCTAATGGCTGCAGTTCACACTGTTGGTGCATTTCCTCATCACAAAACTTTGACTTGCCAAACACCAAAACACAATGCCAAAATTTAACTTTATGTTATTTGCTTAGATGTGGATAAACAAAACAAAAAAAACCTGATTGAAGCCAACCAGGTAACTGTAGCCTGTGAACTAAGCTAGATAATGTTAGCTAGCTAACTAACCTACTTCTTGAGCATGTCTTGCAGTGGGCCTGGCAGGTATTTCATCACTGTGTCCATGATGCTTTCCTCCTCCTCCTCATCACCACAGCCAGCTGGCACAGCCTTCTTAGGTCGAGTCAAGCTGCCTGCTGCAGGCTCCTCTTGAGCCGCTGCTGCCTCAGCTTCGGCCTCTTCGCGCTTTTTCAAGCCATACTGGAGTTGAAACACAGAAATACAAATTGAAAGCATGCCTGGTGTAAAGAAAATTTAGATCATTTGAAATGAACTGATATAGACACTAAAGCGATCTCCGGGCTCATATACGAGCCGTGAGCGGGCAGGAGCTGAGGAGCGCACATTTAATTGGAGATGTATTACAATGGGACCAGATTTTTTATCCGAGATAGGGGAAAATCCGACTTGTATGATCAGATTTAGGTGATGATTTTATTGGAATTAACGTTAGGAAAAATCGGGATCTGCAGAAGCCACCCAACTAGAGAAAAAAATCCAATTTGTGCGACTTTGTCTTAGGCGACTAAAAATACAACTCGCCGTAACACTGAATCAGTGTGAGCCCTGAGCTCGTTTCTCTGCAACTCATTTTTGCTAGCTTGTGGGCTGGCTGGGTTCAGCCTCACTAAGTATCAGCCGGCACACACCAATACAAGCTTTGATTTCACATGGAGTGTCAAATATTTAAACGAGCGTTATGTAGGTCAACCAACCGAGATGCACGGGAACCAGTGAAGCTTGTGGGTTTAATTTTAGCGGTGACGTATCACGTGACCGAGACAAGCAAGAAATAATTTAAGTTATTTATTCTTTAAGTGCTGCCCGGTACCAAATGACCCACGGACCGGTATTGGTCCACGGCCCGGGGGTTGGGGACCTCTATTCTATTGGACTGATAATCATTTTGCCACTACAGCTATTGCCCCCTGGTGGTCTTTAAAAAGAACGACGATTTAAAGCAACTCCACATCAGACCTCGAAGCTACATCCATCTTTCACACTGTGTAATGACTACAATCACCTTTCCTAACTGATACAGAATTTCAGCCACCCCACTGAGCCTTTCCCCTGTGACACACGGCCACTCAGCTTTCTCTATCGTGTTCATTTCTAAGTCAGTTATTGTATTTCTTTGTATTTTATCAGATCAGATATCGTCACCCTCTTAAATTAATGACCTAAGTAATTTTTTGATGCAAGTTTGATTTTTGTCTAAATCATCATATTTTCAGTATTTGGTTCAGTTTTTTCTCTTTTCTGAAAAACCTGAAAAAAACGACTTTTTCATTATTTTAAGAGGGTGATGATATGAAACGTTTAAAAAAACCAGTAGATGGCTTGGGTGCTGCTTTTCTTTGTTTACACACTATTACAGTTCATATAAAAAACACACACAAACACACAAATTTGTATTTGACAAAAGCACACAAAGAAAAAAGCAACCATTTAAAAAAAAACTGTTGTGATCAAAACATCACGGGAAAAGAAGCATTATTGTGCTGTGTGAGTGCTTCTTCTGAATAATACTTTATGTCTACACACCACATTTGTAAGATGCCATTTCTGGTTGGCAAATGTCAGTCAAGTAATTTGGCAACATCAGAATAAAGCAGCTGTGCACATGGCACAGTTTTCTCTGTTATCCTCGTTGGAACATGACATGCGTAGTTACAGACTTCACCTGTAACGAGGCCTTTTTCACAGTATCTGGCACAGAGGGATGAAGCTGTGCGGGAAACTTGCAGTAGCCTTTTGCTGGCTAGCACTTTGGGAGTTGTTCCTCACTCTTTGTTTTCCTCTGGGAGAACTTAAGAAGTATAGAGGAGGTGGCGAGCCAAGGGAGGAGTGCTGCTTTTCATCCCGCTGATTCACAGTGGGCTATTCCCTTCAGACCTGTCCCACCCACAGACTGCCTGTCTTTCACACTGTCTCTGCAGTGAAGTGGTTACACTGCAGGCACTGCAGTCACAGCGTCTCTACAGCCTGACTACTGTTTGTAAAAGAAACACAGTGTGCAAATATGGAAAAGGATAAACATCTAAACAATGGCTTAATAATATATAGATATCTTCAATTTGATCCTGGCTAACATTTTTTTTCAAAATCAACCTGTCACACATATTTCTTTTTGTTTACCAATTCTGTCTCGTCTAATTATTATTATTATTTTTATTTTTTACTTTTGTACAGCTCCTTTCTGATCATCTACTAATCTATTTCATGCAGTACAAGCGGTTTTAAAAATAACTCAAAAGCAGGCGCAATAATGTCAGTAGTCTATTTTAAACAGCATTTGTTTCATATAAATACAGAGTTCTGCTGTCAGGGGACCAAGATAACAAGAAGGTACGTGAACAACAAAAGAGAGAATGGCATCTAAACTCATCAAAACTTCTCACACGAATGTCACGAAATTTTGCCCACATGCATCAATAGCACAGTAAGCAGAATTCATTATATGAGATTCTTTAATTCCGCATTCATTGTTTCCTTATTGTCTTTGTTTTGGTGGTTGTTTTCCTTGCAGGACCGACTAAATGACTTACTATAGTTCTGTGTGTTGAATTAATAACTATTTCACTTCGTCACTAAGTTAGTTAGACACAGTGTACAATTCATCATTGTCATACCTTATCTCTAATGCCTTGCCTCATCATTTCCCTCTCAGCCTCCATCTTGGCATATTTGTCCTTCCTCTCCTCCTCTTGCTGTCTCAGTGCTTCCTGTCGTTCCTCCTCTTTCTTCGCTGCATCAGGGTCCTCTTCCTTCTCCTCCCCACCAAGCATTTTGCCCACATCAGGAGGGCCTCCTGAGAAAGACAAGGAGAGAGAAACAAAAAAGAAACACATTAGACACAATGACAGCTCCAGCGGGCTTCTAAGATTGAACTGTCAAATTAGTCTGTGAGACACATCAAGAGAAACAACATGACAAGCAGGCAAATTGACTTCGGGACTGAAATAGAGACAGATGTTTTTTTTACAAACTCAGATGAAACCTTCAGAGTTTCATGAGAGCTATTATTGTGCGCCGGTATCCAATATTGTTTGATGTCAAGCGCAATAACGTTTCCATTTTTGGTGCTTTGCTGGCCTCTTTCACTCACTATTTATTTTGTTAAATACCTGAGCAGTTATTAATGGTGCCTCCAATGCGTTTACAAACTGATTTCAGAGGCTCTGTTAGCACGTGTCTCCTCTGCTGCCTGTAAGTCAGCCAGCATGGTTTGAAAATGTGGTGCTTTCAGCTATGCCACAAAAGCGTGGTTTCACCTCTAAAACAGCTTCAAACACTTTTCACAGTCAAAATTATGCTTAGGCCAAAATTATGCTCACTCTCAGACCTATACCTATAATGGACACCACAGTTCTTATTAATCTAGCATAGCATCCACTTTGTTGTATCCATGCAAATGCTACACTATGAGGGCACCCAGTAAAAACAAGTACTCTGCTGAGCTTATGCTGGCACTCCAAAAATCATTTGCAGGTAACAGCCTCTTGAAGATGAGATGAAAGATCGCTAAAGATTGTTTTTTTGTTTGAGACATCCCATTTTTTAAAGAAAATATTGGCTATTAAAACATATTTGACTTCACTTTTTCGTGCAAAATTTTGATCTACAACATGACAGTTTTGTTGTATTCAGTCTCGTTCTACAGTGTAGAAAATAGTATTAGTAGTGAAAAAGCCCCCAAATGAATAAGTATGTCCAAACTTTTATTGGCTTGTGTGTGAGGACGTTTCATCACACACAAACGTTAGTCATGGAGTTCCACAGGGCTCTGTGCTGGGAGCACTACCTTTTACATTATACATGCTTCCCTTAAGTAATATTATTATAAAACACTGCATACATTTTAATTGCTATGCAGATGATACCCAGTTATACTTATACAAAAAGGTAGACAAATTAATTATTTAAATTACAGGGATGTCTTAAAGACATAGAGGCCTGTAATGTTCTACTTCTAAATTTTGACAAAACATGTCTTACCCTGAATGGCATTGCCTTTGCTTACAGTAGCACTGTAAGGAATACTGAAGTTGTTTAAGACCAGGATACGTTCTTCAATAAGCACATTAAACAAATATGTAGGGCGGCTTTCTTTCATCCGGACAATATTGCTAAAATTAGAGTGATGCTGAAAAACTATTTCATGTATTTGTTGCTTTGAGGCCAGACTACTGTAATTCAAATCAGTCTGTTATAAAAGCTCCCTGAAAAGCCTTCAGTTGACCAAAAATGCTGCAGTACTAGCAGGGACTATTGTGAGAGCTCATATCTCACACATATTAGCTTTGCATCATTTGCTCCCTGCCAAATCCAGAATTTAATTTAAAAATCTTCTCTTCACGTACAAAGTTTTGAAAAATCAGGCTCCAACATATCTTAAAGACCTCATAGTACTGCATTATTCCAGCACAGCGCTTCACTCTCAGACTGCAGGCTTACTTGTGGTTCCTAGTGTTTCTAAAAGTAGAACTGGAGGCAGAGTGTTCATGAATACAGCCCCTCTCCTGTGGAACCATTCCCCAGTTTGTATTTAGGAGATAGACAGCCTCTCTACTTTTAAGAGTAGGCTTAATTTTTTTTCTTTTTGAAGAAGCTTATAGTTAGGGGGTTGGGGGATGTCCCATGATGCACTGAGAATTTATTCCTCCAGCTACTGTACTGCATGCTATTAAAATTTTTCTTCTTTCTCCCATAATTTACATTTTGTATTTTTGTCCTTGTCCCTTTATGCTCTCCTTTTTTCTCTTTTCTTTCCCCTCACCCCCACAACCTGCCCTCAGTCTGGTTCTGCCAACTTCCTGTTGAAAGGGAGTTCTTCCATCCCACTGTCACCAAGTGCTGCTCCTAGGTAACTGTCTAATTGTTGGGGTTTTCTCTCTAATATTGTAGAGTCCTTACCTTGTCATAAAGCACACTGGCATGACTGTTGTTGTGAGCCGGTGCTATGTAAAAAAAATACTGTGGCACAAATCCCCTGGAAGCACAAGTTCTAGAACACTTCTTAACATCACATCATTCTCGAGTTATCACGTTCACAAAGTTGAAAGTTGGCCACCTGCCTGCCCAGCGAGGTGATGAGAATACCCCACCAGCCTTTATAGGCTGAGGGCTAATAAAACTGAACTGAGTTCTGCAGTAATTAAGTAATTTAAATGTTATTGATCCCAGTGACAGCAGCAGTCCTGACACGTATCAATCTGGAATTTGTAGAACATAGAGTGTTGATATCAGACTGGATCAAACTGTTCAGGAAAAAAAACCTGACGGTATAACCAGTATGACACAGGGTGAAAAGATGGTAAGAGATTCCAGAGTACACAGTTCTGTATATTAAACCACAAGGCATGAGCCTTGGAATGTGTTTTGCACAAACCTGTGCCTGTCAGAGTTACACATCTAATAAAATAATACCTCACGATTCCAATACAGAAAAATGCTAACTACTGCAAACATGAATAAAATAAAACAGTAAAGCCTGTCGTCAAGCATCATCATCAAAAAGATTTGGCAAAAAGCCTGCAGTCTGAAGCATCTTGGCAAAGATGTGAGCAGATAAGTAGCACGGAGGCGGAAACAAGAAAAGGAAAATAAGGAATCTGGGATTTTGAGTCAGTGTGCATGTGAACATTTTGACAAAACAAGAAGGGAAACAAGAAGAGTGTGATGAGAAGGAGAGAATCTGTCAAAAATTATCAAGTCCAATTAGCTGAACTGTTCCAGCTAGTAGGATTAGCCAGCAGTTTATGTGAGGCTGCAGAGTGACGGGGAGAGAGAGAGGGAAAGATGGAAGGAAGGAAGGGAAGAAAAGCAGTGGAAAGTGCTAGAAGTAAGAATAAGGTTCACGGGCAAAGAGTGAAGTCATAGAGAGAGTGAAGACAGAAAAAGGAGTAGGATGGAAAAGATAAGAGGCAGACTGGAACATCTGAGGAGAGGAGAAAAAAAAGCAAACATGAGACTGACTACTCCTGCCCCTGACGCTGTTAGTTTTTCTGATTCATCAGCATAATAAATACAAACTGTAGCAAAATGCAGAGCGAGAGATAAAAGACATTCGAGGCAGAGGACAGGAAAAGACGAGCTGTGAATGGGTGAGAGAAGGGGCACCGAAGGACAGGAAGACCAGTAATTAACAAAACGCACACCTCTTTTTCTATTCGTATCTCAAACTAGACTGCATCAAATATTCAAACAGAAACATAAAGCAAGGCAAACTGAGTAGACAGAAAATACAAGTTTTAAATGACGATTGGATGTACATAAGCAAAAAGGTTATCGAGGCCTGAAGTAGGTTTATTTACCTTTTTAGTTAACCCAAAAATGATAGCTGCACCGATAAACCACTACATGTGTGAAAAAGACATAGCCATCGCTAAGTGCATAAAATCTGCATGCTTTCTAATGGCCAGTGGGGGCACCATTAAAGCTTCAAAACCAGACCTCATGCAATGACATATGTCACGGTGGCTACATCCGTCTTTTATATACTGTCTGTAGCTGAAGCTGGACTAGACTCACCCAGGCATGACTACCAGCAGCCAAGTTCAATCAAATCATCACTTGACTCGATCATTTTCAGGGGCATGTGAAGTATGCTGAAAGAATGCTCATAGTAAAACACAACAGTAAAAGCTAAATAATTTCCAGAAGCGCTGAGGAAGAGGGTGACTGAAGTACATCAGTCTTAGAAATGTTATTTCTAAGGTCCTGGGGCTCCACAGATTCACAGAGACCTTATTACCAATGAAGTAGATTTAAAACAATAGTAAACCTGCACAGAATGAACTCTGACATGTTACACACACACACACATACACACACACACCGTATCATTGCCCTTAAAAAAAAAAATTCTAACCCCTGAGCTACACCTCCTACAGCTGGTTTTAGCTGCCTATATTATGTTATGCTTGTAAAAATAAGGGATTGGCAACTTGAGAAGGAGTGGAAGTCGACCAGGGGCAAGGAAAGAACAGTGATCTGAAGATTGTTTGAACAGGTGTTCTGTGGGAACTGAAGAGCAGCAAAGTTAGAATTATTAACAAGCTCAGTGGTTCTCAGACTTTTTCTGTGTTTTTTTTTTCTTCTGCCCGAATGCAGAAGCTGAAAAATGTTCACACTCCACATCTCTTAATTGTTTATCGCTCAATGAGAATTAAAAACAATCCAAACTGAATTTCAGTGAAGTTTACTTTGCCAATGAGTTTACTGCACCAGCAAACTCATTTTTGTCTTTTTCCACCTATAAAAATGATGTTCATTCAAGTTTTTTTTCCCTGCACTGAATTGAGCTGAATTGAATTATCCACATCCACATTGGGGTGGCGGTGGCGCAGTGGGTAGGTGCTCACCTTACAACTGGAGGGTCGCTGGTTCGAGTCCCCGTCTGAGCGCATGCTGTCATTGTGTCCCTGGGCAAGACACTTAACCCA
>JAVDPK010017005.1:0-14983 GCA_034780415.1 Cichlasoma orientale
TATATCAACAGTACTATTAGTACCTGAAGTACTGCAGTAACAGTGCTGCAGGGTTGCCAGCTTTCAGCCATCAGATGAAATATTTGTGCCTGTAGCTGTGAGGACGCTCAGGACTCGGTGTGAGGGACAAGCAGTAAAACTGACTCAGAAAGGCAGCGAATCCTAATCTGTGCCTCGGCTCTGAAAGACTAACTGCTGCTGCACCCTGCCTTTGGAGAGCCACATCTATGTGGATGCTAAGAAGCTGTGGCTATTTAGAAACTCAAACAGCTCCTGTTCACGTTTGGTCAAACCAAAATTGGATTATATTCACAGGTGAGTCTCATTAGCCTCTCACAGACAGGTATACGAGCCTCCAGAAAAACAAACAGGTAAAGTGTGTTTTCCAGTGTTTATGGGCCAAAGATGGAGGATGCCTGCACAAAAGAACCTGACAGTTATTTCACGGAGGCGTGAGATTTGTTTGAGAATGAAGAGAAATGTACGTCACAGACGTGAGCTGGCAACCCTGATCTAGCAGTACTGCAGTACTGCAGTACTGCGAATAAAGCAGGAAGTCCCCTCTCACCCTGGCTTCATGAAGACTCTGCCAAAGTGAATCTGCGCATGCAGGTCGATATCCAGCACCTGTTTCAGGTAGTCCTGACACACACACACACACACACACGCACACACACACACACACACACACACACACACACAGCAACAATGAGGAACCATTCAGTCAGCAGTACTGAAGATCAGAATATCTGCTCAGTACATCACTCCATCAGTGGAATCTGAGTAAAATCTTCACACTGAAAAACTTTAGGCCACGCCCACCTGCTGCCCTACCTTGGTCTTACCTTGAGAAGGCATGAGGCTGCAATCAGACAAACATTTTTTTCTTTGGGCAGCTTAAAAAGTCGCCTCTATCCCAACCACCACTCTGCTTCATACGGGCTTTGCCCTTTAGGTACCACAAGCGCACACCTGCCTCAACAAACTCTGAGCCAAGTGCATGTTACAGTTTACACATCTGTGAGTACATGAGGGTCTGTTTGGGTCCAAGTGACACAAATTCTGTCATCGGACGTTGAGCACCAGGCTCGTGCAGACGTCCACCAGGAACAATAAAAGCTGCTGAAAGGAGAAGTTGACCCCAGGAACGCCCAGAGGTGCTCTGCTACAAACAGGGGGCTGGAGGAAAAATTCAGGTGCGTGCAGGTGGTGCTGGAGCTCAGACTCACAGCAGGTGGGTATGGACTGAAGTTTTCAGCTCTAAACCTGCTGGTAACAGCCGTAAATGGAGAAGCCTTTTCAAAACAGACTCTTCAGTTACTTCAAGGAGATGGTTCACAGGTGATCGTTACCTTCTCTCCCATGGACACGCCCCCTGAGGTGATGATGACATCAGCGCGACTGATTCCCTCGTGCAGAGCTGACAGCAGGTCATCGGGGCTGCAAACACAAGCGAGGCATTGGACTGAGATCACTAAAAATGCTGATCAGCAGTCCAACGTGCAGAACTGATGCAAACAGTGAGCACATCAACCAAACTGAGGAATAACACCAACACAAAGTGCACATCTGAGCAACACTGGAGTCTGCACACACACACACACACACACACACACACACTCCTATTTTACTATCTGTTTACAGACGATGAGATGAAGACCGTTAGCAGATCCTTTCAGATTTTCTCACGATGCAAAAACGCGTCTCTCTCTCTCTCTCTCTCTCTGTGTGTGTGTGGGTGAGAGGAACTAACGGCACACACACACACAAACCTGTGCATAACTCATACACACAAAAGTTTCACACACAAATCAGCGACTCAGCAATAATTTTGTTCCTGGATTTGTTCATAATTTACAAAGTTGTTGGTTTAGAATGATTCAGATTCACGCACATACGCACGGCGGTAAGAATAAAATAGGTCGGAATGCACGTTTCATAAGTCCAACGGTTTTCACACAAATATCAGCGAATGAGGCCCACTGAATCCAACCTTTGAACTCCTCTATCAGGATAATCAGCCAGTGGTTTAAAACATTTCTTAGCTTTATAAAATTCTATTATTTGTTCTCTCAATCTCTAAGCTGGTAATACTCAGACTCTGAAGAGGTGTCTGGCCTAAGCTTCATCTGCGTTTTCAGAGGAAATCACAGCAGGGTGCCTGTGAGGTTTTAAGATTCATGGAGTTACCTTTACGCTGGATCCTGAGGTTTACCTCTTGAGGAACCATCTAAATCTGATCTCACAAAGTTGGTTCTAAGGCTTACAGACATTCAGCCGGCTGTCAGTACAACACTTAATGCAGGTTAACTTTGGAAAGCTGAATTAAAGCTGAGAATCTGCACATTAACCACATTCTGACTGCTTAATTTAAACCCACTGTGAAGAGGGGCAAGACGCAGAACTACAGAACAAACGTGTCCGTGTCCGAATACTTCTGGAAAACAATCACAGGGACAGAGTGGTTTGTGGTTTGTGTCCAAGTTAAAACGCTCTCACTTGTCTCCGACGATGCCGAGGTTGATGGTGGGGTATCCGTGCTCCTGGATGGTGGCGAGGAGAGTGGAGCGGTTCGAGTCTCTGATCTTCCCCGGGTGGAGATCATCCTCTGGGTTCAGCAGTTCGTTTCCGGTGGACATCACAGCAACCACGGGGAACTTTTGCACACTGACCTCGGTCACTCCCACCGTGGCAAGCAGACCAATCTCGGACGGGCCCATGTGCGTGCCTTTAGCCAGCACGCACTCTCCTCGCCTGATGTCATGTCCTATTGGCCTGTGTGGACACAAAAGCACAACATTCTCTTTATTGTTTTTCCACCTGTTTGACATACGCAAACGGAAAACTAACCGTTTTCCTCTTACCTGATGTCCTGTCCGGGTCGGGCCTGGACCATGATCCTCACCTCCAGCTCCTCGGTGCCCTGTAACAGACGAACAGGTGAAGTAAAGCCAGCAGGTGCACAGACTGAGGCATCGTCCTTCATCGTGGTGCTCTTACATCCTCAGACTCCCTCAGCAGCTCTGTGTCTTCTACTTGGACCACAGCGTCGGCTCCACAGGGAATGGGAGCACCGGTCGTCACCCTCATCACCTGACCTGGCATCACTGTGTGGGTGGGCTGCAAACACACAAAACACACACAGTTTACTGAGTCTGGACTTCATCGGGTGTGTCTAAGGAGGCCGTTAGTCAATTATGATTTCAAACATTAGGATAAAATTACTTTTCTGCTACATTTTTGCTGTGAAGCTCTCGCACTCTGTTTTTTGTGTGTGTTATAAATCAAGTCCTTTACACTGGTGCGTGCTCACCCCTCCATAATGGCTAAAGTCGCAGAAACAGAGCCTTCAGTCATCAAATCCATCAGCAAACACACTCACAAAGGTTTCCTCACTTTTGGAGCCTCAAGTGGACATTAGAGGAACTGCAGCTGTTGGTACTTGAGTGTTTGGCTGCACAGGTGCTGTGCTAACATACCTGTAATTCTGGCTCTAAAAAACAAATCCTGTTGTCATTCTTCATTGTTGAGATGAACCCACTAATATCCATTAATCAGCCTTCCTCCTGATCTACATTCTGCACACACGTGAACCTAAACAGTCCATGCATCCAGACCGGGTCACGCTGCACTGATCATGGTGCCATGGCACCAATGAAACCGAGCCCACTGGTCAATAAAACTGAAGGTATTTAGCAGTGTCACCCACAAAAGCTGATTTAGAATTGCAGATGATGATTATCCATTACTAAAGTAATGATAAAGCTCCACAGTTGTGTTATGAGAGCTGACCTGTTGTCCAGCCTGTGACTCTCCCATGATGAAGCGATCACCCGGGCCATCGGCAGCTACGGGTCACAGGTAAATTGGTTACTAAAATCAAACTGTGATCGCTGATTTTTAATATTCAGGTTACAGCTTTCATTTCCAACAAACAGGTAAAAGGTGAACAAATGCAGATGTTTCAGGCGGTGTTGGTGGGCTCACCTCGCACAGCGTAGCCGTCTTTAACAGAGGCGGGGAACGGAGGAAGGTTGTCTTTGGCATAGATGTCCTGAGCGAGAACTCGACCCAAACCATCTGCGGAGGAAAGACGCTTCAATGTAACGTAATATATTAACGCTTCGTTAGAGGTACATCTGTTAGCGCACGTTTGAAACCCGCTGACCAGCCATGATCATGTTTTTACAGCGGTACCTGTTAGGGGCGGGATTTATCTTGTAGCAGGTGTCATTAACACAGAACAAGCTTTTATGACTGGGTGAGATGGCAGGTTCTGTAGGGTTAGTACCCACATAACATGGTCCATGGAACCAGCTTCAAACACCCAAGATTAATAGACGTGGGTGGCAAAGGCCCACCACACCACCACTGGCAGCGCATTTCATCAACAAACCGGAGTAATGACTGACTCACACTTGGCAAAGCCATCCAGTGAGCTAAACTGGACACTTCAGCGTGTAGACTGTGGACCCCGGGCCACATGTTTCATACCCCTGCATTAGAATCGAGTTAATGATAAGTACAGATTCACTGGAGTCATTATGCTGACTGTTTTACTTTTAGGACGCCACAGGCTGGATGCCATAGTCTACAAGCCAGTTGTGGCCTCGGGCCATAATTTATCTGTATGTGAGGCAGATGTGCGCACGCACACACACACACACACTGAAGACTCACCTCTGTAGTTAATGACTTCAATTCCCAGAATAGGCGTCATCTCTAGAACAGTGATGAAGGCTTTGTCCATGGATGTCAGCGGGAATGGCGACATACGATGACGGCGCGCCACTTTACTGATGTCGACTGCGCTGTGGCCTACGCGCGCACACACACACACACACACACACACCTGTAAACAACTTTTGCTAGCTGTAATGTTAATGACACACACACACACACACACACACACACACACACACACACACACTGAACTTACTGGCTCTCAGTATGTTCTCATTGCTGCCACAGCGTGACTGAACCTGCAGAGAAGCACAGATTTATTCTTCACTGAAACGATGGTAAAGAACGACTGAAAGACTTCTTTCATGTGTCTCATTCACAGGATGTGGAAACATAAACAATATGAATTCTAGATGCAACATTAAAGCATTTCAAGAGCATTGTGAGATTACTGTGGGAGCGAGTCGGGTTTATTTTTATTCATCGGCTCAGTCAAATCAAACATCAAATATCAGCTAGGGCCTATTTCTGCTCTCCTGGCTGATGCACTGATAAAAGCAACAGCTAATTAGGTTTATGTTAACACCTGAAGACATTAACAGCAAATTAAAACAGGTGGTCAGAAAACTGGGCGTCTTCTTACTTAAAAAAGAAAAAAAAAAGGGAAATTGGATGATTTAAGCATAATTTGATGCTACACCTTTTTTTTCTATTTTTTAAACATATCACAACTGAAGACATTCCCATAGATCTGCGTTTTCCAAACGTCACAGGCTCATTCACTCCCACTCAACAAACAGCACACAAGTCCCGAGACGTTCCTGAACAAAGTTAACGGCTGACGATCACGCAACGCGAGGTCGAATCAGGATGATTACATCGGACAACTGGCTTTGACAATTGGATTGATATTGCTATGTAAATTTAACATAAGTATTATTGATGTTCCTATATTTTTGTTCATGTTCATATATTTTTATATAATATGTAAATTCTGACAATCGTTCGCTTACCTGGTGTAATATTTTTGGCAAGCTAGCCACCTAGCATTAATTAATTTCAGATATGATTTAGATAAAGTTAGCCAGTTAGCTGTAACTTAGCTGCGGTGCATGAATTTAACTTTTAATGTTCACTGATAAAGTCATTTAAAAATGCCCAATTAGGCTGCCAGATCAGTTTGGATTTGAGATTTAATTTTGCTACAACAGATAGCTTGTTACTCATTACAGTTAAGAGTTTTTCTGGCTAATGTTAGCCAACATAACATAACATAAATAAACCACTTTATACTCAACTTAGCAGCTGGCTGGCTACTGTCTTTATCTAAATCCTGTGTGAACCCAAATCAGTGTTCATTGACTGTTTGTTTGGCGACTGTTCATTTGGTGACGTTAGTAATTCGTAGACTCCATTTCTAAGCTAATTCATTTATTAGAGGCGCTCACTCATATAACTTGTTAGCGATAACAAGACTGTTAGGAAACATCTCATCTATTCAATAATGTTCAGTTCAAACACTGGTGATTTAAAAAAAAAGCTTTACAGGGACACGTGTATAGGGAATGATGGAGGACCCAGGGTAGAGCCTTGGGGAACGCCAAAGAGAAAAAAAAAACTTCTATTCAGATATTGGCAATAAAAACCATTTTATGTTTGAAAAATGTCACATGAAGAAAGTTTAATAAACCTTTTTCTGTTTCAGTGTAACTCTAACACACTGTTGGCCATTTTATTACTATTGGAGTTTTTATTCATTGAAAATCAGCTTCGGTCAGGCCCTAAATCTAAAGCCAGAACTTGCTTTTTACGTCAGGAAGTCAGACGTGTTTTTACTGGTTTTATTAAGAGAAAGAAGGAAATAAAGAAAATGATTAAAAGCTCTAATCATGCAGGAACTGCCTGTTATTGTTTTTAAAAGGAGCTTTTATCAGCAGTCGGCGTACACATACTGGGCATGCTCTAATCGTTACAAAGCACAAACAGGAAGCTGGAATTTCATGCAAAATGGCGGTTTTTGTGGCTAAACTCTTAGCGGTGCTGTCTGTGTGCATGTGTGAAAGTTTGTGTGTACCTTGGGCGTCGGGCACGAGGCGGTGGAAAGGCGGGAGGTCGCCTGTGTTGCCCGGGGTGACTCGGAAGGGGTGGAGCTTAAAGAGGCCGAATCTCGTGGAAGCACCTGAACACCTCGAGAAATGATCGAGTCCGGGATCTACACACACACACACACACACACACACACACACACACACACACACACACACACACACACACACTTAATGCTAGTCCAAGAGTTTTCTTCAGTTGTCTGTTGTTAGCTACAGCTGCCAAAGCTAAACACGTATTACTGGATCAATCCACATCAAACCTGACCCCCTCACAATCGCTGATTTTTAAAAGTCTACAATAACTTTAGGATATTTAATAAAGACAAGCAAAATTTTACCTTCAGACTAAGAATATTTTCAGATTCTTTCTCTGAGAATCAGTATTTTTAAACCGTATCAGTACCCTGGGTGTTTCAGCCGTTTTCTGGGTAAACTTTACTAATGTGGGGTAAGTGGCTGTTCAGAACACGTTACAGCATCTAAATAAGGAGAATCATAATAGGTCCACCTTAAAAAAGTCTTGGGTGGTATCAGATAATCTATAAGCTAACTCAGGTATGAGTGGATGAAGTACAGTGTCCTGCAGTGAGCTATGGACAGACACGATGAACTGACCAATGACAGGAGAGGACAGGTATATGTGTGGAGTGTCTCACCTGCTGGTCATGAGTAGAGGAGCAGGTGAAATGAGAGGGAGGAGCAGGTGTGGTGCCAGGCAGGTAGGGACTCCCTTTAGCCATGACCACAGCATGGCTCGTCTGATGGACACACACACGGGCATGCAGGTGCGCGCACACAGACACACACGTTGACAGGTGAATGACACGAAATGGGATGAAGTTAAATATCAGCCTGTGACACATTTCACACTTCATGGCTCAAATCTGAGCTCACATACATTCATAATTTTAATTAACTGCAGCGGCGCGCGTGATTGTGTGCCTGCTCATCGTCTACATGTCGTAGCTGTATGCCGTCACCGGTGGGCGTGGTCAAAGATATTTAGAACACCCACAGACAGTATAACACATGGATATAGTCTCTCTGGCGTAACCTAACTGCTTAGCGCAGCCCGTCATGAAGCCTCGAGCTTTTCACCGTCGCCATTTTGAAGCAGGATGTGACGAGCGTTGCCTCCTCTGTAACTCTAACGGGAACATCATTTCCAAAATGAACTGAGCTCAGATCAGGTGAGCAGGAGACTCACGGACCTGCTGGACAACAGAAAGAATGCAGGTATTTTCACACCTGGGCGCCATGAGTGAGGACTGCTGGGCAGCACAGAGGTGCAGTGGTTTGCACCGTCACCTCACAGCAAGAAGGATCGTGCTTTAAACTTCCTGGTCTGCTGATCAGGAATATTTTATTTGGTAAAATTTTCTTGCTACAAAGTCCAACAAAGATGTCCAGGTAACATCCAAGCGGTACGTCCCGCTTACCGCAAACTAACGTCTCCAACTTTGGAACAGTTTAACCAGTACTACATGCCGACGGTTAGTCCACACGGAACATCCCGACTCTGAAGGAGGCAAAACTGTTCACGATGAAGGTCGAGCGTGCAGCAAATAAACATCCATCACCACCTTTAAAGAGTGAGCCACACACCAGGTGTGTACAACAAACTCCGTTCAGCTCACTGGTTGCCTGATTTGAAGCGCAACATCAGCACTTCCTGACACAGTCGAGTTGTAAAACTTTCACGTGAAGCATTTTTTAGCCGAACAACTCTTTATGAACCAAACTACTAGAAATAACTTCCACACATCTTCACTCCTGCGCTGGAATGCTGGCAATACTTCACTGCACCAGAAATACCATCGCCTTATATACGTTTCAAAAATAATGACTTCACTGAAATTTTCAGTCCATATTGGACCCCCCAGCAGGCCGGTTCTGGCCCTCGGGCCGTATGTTTGTCGACTCTGGGATCGTCTTTCTGACTTGATCATTTCTCATCATGTCAGTTTACCCGTTCATGCACCTCACTTCATTGAATCCTATCGTTCTCTTCCACTCTCTACTTCACTGCTTTTAAAGGTCTAAAACACACTTAACGAAGCAAAACAATGTTACAATTAGACGTCATATTTCTGGCTTTTATAAACCAGCCGTAACGACTTTTTGATATAAACAATAATCCCGCAGACAGCACTGATGCTTTACTTTGTCACGTGATGGTAAGCTGGGTCGTTTTACATTTTAGACTGTGGGTCTAAATGCGACAACTTTACAAACTGACTGGAAAAACTAGCCTTATCGACTCTCATGTCTTACAGTTATGAGAACATCACCTGCACATTAAAACCTTATGGGAAGGTAAATTTAAGACATTTTATGGCCTTCGTTTTCCTGGATTTTCATTCAGAGCTTTCAATGACCCGCGGGATCCTGAATCGGATGCGTCTTTGTGAATATCGGGGACGTTATGTTCCTGTAAAGAGGGCCTCCTGCCTTCCTTCCTGCCCTGCTGAGCGTTTGCTTCCCGTTGATGTCTGTGCGTCCTGCAGCAGCCTGCAGCCTCGGCGCTGCATGAGTCTGTAGTACGGTAGCTGCTGCAATGACCCACTTTCCCCACACTGATCATTAAAGTTTCATCTGGCAGCTTCCAGCAGCGGCCCCGCTCTCTGCACGGCCTGCGCGCGGCTTACCTTGGCAGCGATAGCGGCTGCGGTGATGTGGGAGGAGCCATGCTGGTGGTGGTGGTGGTGATGGTGGTGGTTGTGCGCGTGGTGACCTCTCCTCCTGTCCTCCTCCTCTTCCTCCTCCTCCTCGCACTGGGTGCCACGCTCCATGGTGTGTGTGTTGGGGTGTGTGTTGGCATATATGTTGGCCTCTAGAGGGGAGGGGGATGGCAGCTGCTCCAGGGCGGCGTGCGTGGATTTAACTCGGACCGAGGCCTCGCGCAGCAGGTCGATGGCGTGAGGCAGAGCGGGCAGGATGAACTGGAAACACTCCTGAAAAAAGAAAGCGTTTATCGACCATCATCATCGTCGCGGCGTTAAAAGGTCGCGATCCTGACAGACACAGTGGATTTATTAGCTTTTGAATTAAGCTGATTACCTGGACATTATTGTAACTAAATAGACTGAATAAAGTGAAGTGAACCTGCCGCAGCACGGCAGGAACAGAAGGTGTTACTGCAGAGCAGAATATACCACAAAAACCAGTTCTAGCTCAGTTATCTTGTTGGAATCATCCCCAGAAGCCAAAATTGTTGTGGAAATTAAAATCAGGTGGGACATTTGCAGCCTCCAGGTTGTTTAAAATGACCTTGGATTCATTTGTTGACACGAGCACCTTTAGCTTTAATTTGAGATGCAGCAGATTCCAGGCTAAGTAGAAATAAATGTGCCAAATTCAGCGTGAGCTTTGGGGGCAGACAGGAGGGAGACAACAACTTCCCACACTTTGACAGATGTAGGTCTGCAGGCTGGAGGGGAGCAGACAAGAAGAGTCTAATAAATAAGAAAGCAGCAGTGGTTGAGTCTACAGCATATATGTAAATAACATAAAATAATCCATCAAAGGCATAAAGGTGGAAGCAACAAGTCTCTTTCTGGCCTTAAAAGAAAGGCAGGACTCGATTCTTGAGTTAAAAACAGATTTTTTGCGTAAAAATGTGAAGCGTGAAAATCAACAGATTCTAAATATTAGTGAGCCCGACCCTGCGACTGTCGGCGTATATGAAAGGTTTACTGAGAAAATCATCAGTGCAGTTCTGTCAGCGTGCAGCGCCACGTTTGAAATTAGACCTTTTTCCAAACTCCTTCCACGACTTACACATCGACTCCCAGACTAACTCAGCCTGATCGGTTTCACTTTGGGGCGCCGCTGCAGCTCACCTGGTTGAGCTGGCAGCCCACAAACCAAAGGCCACTGCAGGGGCTCGAGTCCGCCCCGGACCACTTCTACCCCCACTCTGTACCCTCTCCCATTGGTTACCAATAATAACTAGAATAACACGGATAAGTGAAGCAGCTGAATAAGTAAACAGTGTTTCTCTGAGTCTCTGAGCTGTGATACAGTCAGACTGATTTAGATGATTTGCATGTTCAAACTTCACATTTTTAGACTTTACTGTACATTTAAAAGCTGCTCGATATCGTAATAGAAACGCTGCCTGAACACATTCAGACTGTGTTGTCACGAAGAAAAATTATGAAGATCAGAAAAAGTGTAACAGCTAAATTCCAGCAGCCTTCATTAGTTTTGTAAGCATGTAGCTGACCGTACTGAGCTCCACCCGACCGGCCCAACACGTCTCCATCTGCTCCCAGATTTCAGGCCAAGCTCGACACAGAACCGAAGAATCGCAGCGTAGCTGGCAGCCAGAGTTTATGAGCAAAGATCTGCACAGCGCAGTTTCACCACAGCAGAGTAAATCCAAAGACTCGTACCTGAGAGCCCTTCTTGCTCCCTGGAAGGTTGATGATCAGAGTTTTACCACGAATACCGCAGACAGGCCTGGAAACAACGCAGAGAAGAATCGATTACAGCAGGAGAGGATATCTCACACACACACACACACACACACACACACACACACACACAAATCAGGTCTGAGTACACAACAGTTTCCAGCAGCCTCAGCAAGCTGTGTAAAATTTAAGTAAAAGGAACCGAACACGATTCCTGTTGGAGCTGTTAGAGCTTCTGCACACTAACGAGGGGAATCAGTTACTCCCCGAGAGGCTGAGGGCTTCAGAGGTGAAGATGGTCCAACAGTGGAGGAGTTCGGACCCTCAGACTGGACTGAGGTGGCGATCACTGCGCGGGCTCAGGAACAAGTGTGAGAACCATCAGCTCAAACTCCACCATTCAAAGAACCAACAGAGGAACAAGATCCAGAACCACCACCAGCTCCTCTGAGCTCGACTGGAAACTGTTCTGTGGTCTGGCCAATCAGAAGCTGAGATTCTGTTTGGAAATCATGGACGCTGCGAGCTCTGGGCTGCCATCCAGACGCCGTCCGCTTCAGGGAAGCTCTTTCCTATTTCAGCAGATGATGAACAAACCTCACTGAGCTTGTACTCCAGCAGCTCCAGCTGCTAAACTGACCTCAATACAGTCCAGAGCATCACCAGAGGTGGCAAAAGTACTGTCATTCTGTACTTAAGTAGAAGTACAAGTACTTGTGTTAAAAACTACTCTGGTAAAAGTTGAAGTACTGGTTCAACTTCTTTACTCAAGTAAAAGTAAGAAAGTACAGGCTCTGAAATCTACCCTTTCTTACATCTTTCTCCATCTGAGTGAAGTTATCGCTCATTCTTTGCTCTCCCTGCAAATACAGCAGCTGTTCTTTTAGCTAGCCGACACACTTTTATTGTCTTTTACATTTTCTGTCACTCATTTTCCTCACCGTTCCAGCGTGTAGCTTCCGCTAGCTCTTTCCGGTCTCCAAGCGAGCTTTGCAGGAGCCTCTCCCTCTACCGTGTGGGGGGGTGTCTGTTCCCCCCTCCCGCCCTGTTCCTCTGATTTCCAAGAAAAAGCCCCTCGCAATCAGGAGCTGCTCCAGCACTGACCGCAAACGCAAACGCTTCTCGGACGCGTTAAAACTAAAGTAATGAGCTTGTTTTGAAAATGTAAGAAGTAGAAAGTACAGATACTTGTGTAAAAATGTAGGGAGTAAAAGTAAAAAGTAAAGTACTCAAGTAAAGTACAGATTCCTGAAAAATCTACTTAAGTACAGTAACAAAGTATTTGTACTTCGTTACTTCCCACCTCTGAGCATCACCCACTGAAACATCTGGAGCTTCATGAAGCCGTGAACACAAAGGAGGCCCTGAAACATCTGGCTTAGAAGATCTGATGCAGCTCGTGGGAAACGTGCTGCTGGAGCTGCTTTATTCAGACGTGAGCAGATATTTTTCAGTCCCAACATTCGATTTGATGTGTATTTTCAGCTCGATAAAATAAAAGCACGCTGGAAGCATAAAATAAAACTTGGTATGATGTGAAGAAAGAATCTAGAAGAAGCAAACTCTTACGGGACAAGTTTGTCTCCTGAGGCAGAGCACGCTGAGGGTTAAGACTGTTTTCTATCAAATACAGGCTTCAATCACTCTTTACACGGTTAAACTGCAGATGCTGGTGCTGACACGGTGCCTCAACGAGCAGTGAGAGTACAGAGTGCTCACCTGGACAGCATTCCCAGCGGAGTGACATTGAGAGATCCCATCAGCATGGCCAGAGCCATCCCCGGAGCCTCTCGCTCGATCACCTCTCTGGTGGCCTGCACCAAAACCACAGTGAGTTAAGACATTTCAGGCTGCTGTCTGCGGCTAACAGTCCTCTGCGTGGATCTGTACCTCAGGTGTAACATCTCGCGGAGCAAAGCCAGTTCCTCCTGTAGTGAGAATGAGATTCAGCTCCTGCTCATCGCACCACTCCAGCAGAGTTTCCTGTAAACACACACAACTCGTCTCACATCTCGCCAGCAGCAGCGAAAAACCTGCCGCGGAGCAGCGGCCGTGCAAACAGCTGGGAGCGCACAATAAAACCTTCACAGGCAACAAGATCAAAGTGACGTTTCGGGCCACCTGACGACTGAAGGTGATTAAAGGTGTGCCACAGAAGAGTTTCAAGCTCTGAAATGGAGGGAGGGGCCATCACATGGACATGTGACCACATTAAACTGAGATATGTGCATCTGAACATGATTAAAAATTATTTAGAACCGTATTTATGACACGGGACACTTAGTGAAGTGCGAAGACGACTCATTTATTCTGGTCTGACTTCATCAAACTGTGCAGGTCACCTCAGAGCTTCACATGCAGTTAACATTTAGGGCGACTTCACACAGACAGAGACGTCGCCCGCTGACAAACATCAACATCTTTCTCATAAATCAATTTAATTAAAATGTTTTCAGTCTTTTTTCTTTAGTGGCACAAACAGAGCCATAAAAAAGGACTCCTGACGTGCTTCACGGTCTGCGAGTACCTTGATCTCATCGATCTCATCTGGGACGATCTTGTAGGCTGAGATGACTCCTCCTAGCCTGCAGGAAGTGACACAAGGACAGTTACTGTCATGCTGGTCGCGTGTGCGCGTGCATGCTGCAGATTTTACGACGACTCACAACGAAGGGTCGTGGACCAGGTCCTTCAGGTTCACTCCGCTCCGGTCCTCGGCCAGGTTCTTGAAGCAGCTGTCACTCACTGCAGAGGAACAACGTTTCAGCTGAAGTTCACACAAAGTGCTTCTCCTCACTTCCTGTCCGAGTGCAGGATGTTCATATCGAACACAAAGTTTCTAATAATGAGCTCAGCATGTGGAGCCAAAGCTCAGACTGCAGACTGCTCCAAACACTCAGTTTGTCTCTCTTGAGTCTGTATGATGTCATAAAGAGGGCATACCCTTATATGTCCATCTCATCTGCAGAAGCCCCTTCCAACCTACCTGTTGTACAAACCTTCTGTTTGTAAGGGGCAGCCTATCAGCAGCTGTCTTAAAGGGTGAGGGGCTTAAACAGCTTGTTTCAGGGGCTGCATCGTGGCTCAGGATGAGATGAAGGAGGATTATTTTGGACTGTGAATCATGCAAAGCTGCTGCAGGAGAGTCCAAGGATAAAAACATTAAAAACATGAGCTGGAGATGAGCAGGATGTGTTTTTTGGAGGATCAAAGTTGGTACAAGGTTCTCCACAAGTAACAAGAACATAGACACCAAAATATCATCATCATCCGTTCTCTGCAGGAGTCTACAGATAAAAAAAACATGGAGCTGGAAAGAATAGGTGGTTTAACATCATCCGTGCAGACAGAATGTTCATTTTTTAGGGGAAATTAGAGATTAAATGTTTAAAAAAAAATTAATGGTGCACTGAGTAAAATAATCTGAACCGTATTGGCAGCACAGTGACAGAGCTGGCAGCACCGGTGTCCCAACTGAAGAACCGTCGAGTTTGGGATGAAATAAAAGCGTGCAGAGAAACCCAACATGATGACAAACAGTTTAGATGCCGGGCACCAACACAGAGCTGCACCAACAGCAGCAGCACCGGTGCAGCTGCAGATAAAACCAACAAGATTCCCGCAGGTCTCCGTCATCTCCGGCAGAACTTCCAAAGGAAATCAGTACAGATGATCCTGGGCATCTCAGGCACTCATCACCAGTGTTAATTTTGACAGCAAATTTTGATTTAGTTTTAGTCATAGTCTTTTGACGAAAATTAAATTTAGTTTTAG
>JAVDPK010017006.1:0-14982 GCA_034780415.1 Cichlasoma orientale
ACATAAAACTGAACTGAACTAAATACTGCACATGATAAATGCAGCTGAGAAAGAAAGACAGACAAATCATCTTTCTTAGCAAAAGCCATATCTATCCTTCTGTCTGTGTCAGTGTATACTAGTGATTTGTCAGTCAAATCAAAACAAGAAGTAATGTTTTGCATTGGTCTGCTTAACTCTGTATATGGGTGCCTATGCCCTAATGCCTCTGTGTGTGCTCTTTGTAGCTTGTGTCTGTGAACATGTTCTCACCCTGGGTATAATTATGCAAATTGAAAGTCTAGCTGCTCTCACTGGCTTTAGTGTTGAGCCTGGCACTTTTGATTTTCTGAGTGTCTTCCCACCCATGGATATTTGTATATATGTGTGTAGGCACTAGTGGCATCACATCAACAAGCTAAATTATGTGGCAGAGTAAGCAAATGGTGTTTGGTCCAACAGGGTATTGGGGCAACCAAAGCACCAACCAAAGCACCCTGCTGTAAATATAAATTAGTCTGCCAGCACAAAAGAATATGTGTAATGCTGTTGTATGTGTATTTTTTTCTTTACTAGACATATGGACTTCAGGAGGCACTTCAAAAACTATTCTGTACTATGCCTATACAAGTATATACTGTATCTACTTGCTTTGCAAATACAAGAGTATCTTTATATTTTGTGTTATGTGTGTATTATGGTCCTAGATGGCTGCTGCATATTGCTAGAGAGAGGAAGAATATGCCAGACATTAAAGAATAAGCCGGTTCAAATTGCTGCACAGTCACTTAGTCAAATAATAGGACAAGTCCGTCCGTCCATCCAGTTTCTAACTTGGTCCAGATCACCTCCCAGCTCTTCCAGGGGGATGACAAAGCTTTCCTTAGCTAGCTGAGAGACATAATCTCTCCAGTGTGTCCTGGGTCCGCCCTGGGATCTCTTTACCTCACCTTGGAAGTGTTCAGAAGGTGTCCTAGTCACATGGCCAAACCACCTCAACTTGCTTCTTTAGAAGCACGTTAGCGTAGCTGCTCTGCTTTGAGCTTCTCCCAAATGATTGAGTTCCTCATTCTACTTCTAAGGCTGAGTCCAGATACCCTTTGGAGGAAATTATATCTGCTGCTTCCTGCAGCTTTTTTGTGCTGAGTTCTGCACAGTTTGTAGCCAGAGGTATGGATAGAAATGTAGATTGATTAGTAAATTGTCAGTCCACATCACTGCAGATGCTGCACCAATCCATCATGAAATAGACCCTAAAATACTTGAACTGGATGGGCAGACCACCATTCTTCAACTTTATAATGTATGCAGTGATTTGTTATTTTTGGGTTTTTTTTCTTCCCAACTATGTGAACCGACTGCCTATCATCTAATGATTTAGGGTCAAATTTACCAAGCAGGGCAAATTAGTGTGAGGCCACAATTGCAAAAAATATGTGGGAGTGGAACATTACTAACAATGCCCTAATTTATAAACACAGGCAAAGAAATTAATTTCAATAGTGACTAGCATTCTACCGAGAGCAGCAAAAATTAGCGAGTCTATAACAAGCAGACCTGACGAGGGGGTGAGTAATGCACTAATCAAAATGAGTAAGCAGGTTTTATGCGTGTGAGGCAGTTGGAACGGAACTGATATGTTTTTGATAAAACGTTGAACTATTCTGTTTGGAACTGGAATTGGTGGGGCCTGTGTGGATACGTGTGTGGTGGAGTGCAGAATTCATCCAGAGGAAGGGCTTGTTATTATAAACTGTTCCACCGAATAAACCTGAAATTTATGTGTAATAGCTGACCTGCACGATTTGCAGAAGAACAACACAAGACGTTATATACTGTCACAGATCCTGACTCATCTCTATGTTGATGAAGTTACTGTAACTTTTCTAAATACATAACATACAACGTGAGGCTGCAGGTATTTATTAAAGCCAATATTTTCTATTGTAAGACTCCAGTATTATTGTAACATACTTCAGATCTGTTTGTATCCTGCTAATTGTTGTTTTTTTTGACAGAATGCAAAATGGTAGGAGATTCAATATCAGAAAGAAGTTCTAAGTAACAACCAAACAAAAAATAACAACATTAAAGTTGCTCTTTGTGCGCACACTGATGAAAAAAGCTATTTAGAGAATTTTTAACACTGTCGACTTCCCGCTGTGTAAAAAACCAGAAACGCTACAAACCTATAAAACAGTTTCTTGGTTCTTGTAGTTCCCATTTCAAGACAATGAGCCTTTCCCTTTCACTCTGATGATCGTCCAATAAGTTATCCTCTGTTTCATCCAAATAAAAGTATTTGGAGGGCCATAAATAATTCGGGTGCTGCTCTAAATAATTGGGTAAGAACTCAGTAAAGAGCTACAGGACAAAGCCAAAACTTTGGCAATCCACCCACATCAATTTCTCTACTCTTTCTGATAACATTTCTCAAGCCATTCAGAAAAAAAAAGACTAAGCAGCAACTAATACAGCCACATCAGGTGCTAAATAGAAGATTTTTTTCGGCCTTACATTCAGTGCAATTTGCAATAAAGTGCCAGTTGCTAACCTCAGTAATTCAAATTTGTATTATTCATCTAAATACTCTCATCCCATAACTTTGCGCTCTGACAAAATTTTCCTAAAAATATGTAATAAGGGCCAGCTGCAAAAATACTTCCTTTCACACCTTTCAATTGCAAAACTGACACTGCTCCTCTTCAGTAAATATCGACAGTACCTTTTTAATGCCAAAACAGGGTGATGCACTGGTACAGACTATTAATAAATCTGGCCTTAGCCTTTGGGGGCAAAAGTCAATGCTTTGGGACTTCCTGTGGGCATCAGGATAACAGACAGGAGACAGACACTCTCTCTATTTTTAAGATTAGGCTTAAAACTTCTGATCAAGCCTATAGTTATGGATGGATCAGGTGACCCTGAACCCTCACTTAGTTATGTTACTATAGACCTACTTTGGTCGTTTTGACTGTTGGGTTTTCTCCGTAATTATTGTATGGTCTTTACCTTACACTATAATGTGCCTCGAGGTGACTGTTTGTTGTTATTCGGTGCCATACAGTTATATATTTAGCATAACTTACCACGGTGATTTAGCCAGGTAAAAAGAAAGCCACTTTTGTGATGCAGAAAACTGACTTTAAGTTTGTGATAGCTCACTAGCCCATTAATCTCAGTTTCTAGTACACCCCTCTGATGGACTCAAGATTAGATTTCATACATGATTGGTCAATGCTACACAGACTGCAAATGAAACCCCGAAAGTAGTATCAAACTCTTCTCTCACACTTAAAGTTACAGTGTGCAAAATTTCCACTGCTAGATGTCAGTAGATTGCAGATTGTAGTCAACTGAGTTCTGTTGCCTTACCCTTACCAATTCAAGTGCATGATCTTAGCTATAGGGGGCTGTTATAGGACAAAGAGGTTTTAGTCAGCTAAGAGAGATCAAATATAAACTGTACCCCATAACAGCCATGGCCTGCTGCCTTGTTTCTACTACTATTTGTGTAAAAGATACATCTTTGTACACACAATTTTTTTTTTAGATATTTGAATAATATTAGCACTCAGCAATAAATCAGGAATAAAAAACAGATACAGTAAATTAAATATTTTGCGGTACTTTACGTTTTTACCCCCGAGTCACCTCAAAAACTCTGGCCACTGTTCATCTGTAATGAGTGTACATGTACTCAGATAGACAGATAGACTCTGTGCCAGATCCTTCCTGAAGTCTTTGCTATCTGGGCAGGCTGTCAGTCCACTGTTTACATCAGCTGTTGGTATGCTGTGTGAAAAGCATTCATCTTTATTTACTCTGGAAGAGGCTGCAAAAGGTTGTGAAAGTAATCTGATATGAGTCGATGAGTCAGAGAAGCTCACTTCTGACCGATGAGAGCGATAATGAGGTGAGTTGTTCAGGATATCCTGAACTTTTCTGTCGGTAAGCTGCTGTTTTTGGCACTGTTAGCCTCTGTTAGCTGTTGTTTTTGCTGCCGTCGGCCTGTGTTAGCCAGCGTTAGTGAAACTGCCTTTGAAGTGGATGTAACTTTGTCGAATTCTGCTACTTAGTGAATAAATTCTCAAATGATGTGAGAATATAATCAAACTGCTTATTTGAGGGAAAGTGTGTGTGCGTGTGTGGTTTTTTTTAGGACACTGGAGCCTAACATTAGCTGGCATATATTATAACAAGCTGCTGTTGTTTAGCCGGCTCTTGCCAGCTGCCCAGAGATGGGAGGATTGCATCCTTAATCTGTGGACAGTAAGTAACTGTGACAATATTGGGAATAATGAAGCAAGTTTATGCATGTTTTTATGTATTACAGCCCTGACTTCAGTTTAGGAGATGAGGCTTGAGGTGAGGAGGAAGAGGCTGACTTTGTATTAAGATGCTGGTGGTCTTGTCTTTCCTTTGTGATTTTTACTTCTTTGGCAAAGGGCACCCTTTCTCTGAAACCATAGGTATGATCCTTCATATGTCGACTCTAAAGGTGCAGGCACATATTAAAATGTCCCTCCACCGCACACGACTGTCTATATGTGGCCAGTCTCTAGCCACATATGTAAAACGCCATTAGTAGGAAGGGAGATGTCCTTTAAGGCCACTGTCTTCAAATATGGTGGGGGAACATGACAGCTTCCACAAACCGCTGTCCGCTGCTATGTATTTTTAATGGATTAAATATAAGTTTTTGAGAATGCATCAGTTTGCTGGAAGATGTAATTACACACTAATCTATGCATATTTCTTAGTACAAGATTCTTTTTTTCTATTAACAAAACTCAAAAACTTACTGACTGTACTGTACCTTTCAGGATTCAGCTGACTCAACTGTTTATAGAGATTATTTCTTACTTCCCTCATACACTCATACACAAAAATTACTGTGATTTTTTTTTTGTCTGTGTTTGTGGTGGGATGGCAGGGTGGAGGTGGGGGGTTGGAGGGGGTTCCACACTTCTAAACTATACTGATCAAAACTGTCAGACAGGGTGTGATGGGATACAAAAGACAGCACAAGGACCCGCTGGCTTGCGTCTGTCGCAAATCATCCATTTCTCTGAAACAGCAAGATAAGATTTTAAGAGAAAGAGCGGGGTCAGGGGCCTAATGTGGCTGTGGGTGTTGTATTCACAAGAGACAGATAGGAATGAAGGTCGGGGATTTCACTTTTTTTTTTTTTTTTATAGAATAGCTGTTTTTATTTGCAGCTGCTACTAAAAAAAATTCTTCTAATAATTTGATATGCAATGTATGTGTACTATGGAGTACAAGGATAAGGTAGAATTACATTTTGAATTAATGGTGCATAATTCAAAAAACAAAAACAGAATCATAATCTTGTGAATTTAAACCAACAGCAAATTAGCATGTACAAATAATGTAGATGGTACCTTAAGACAAGAGTTTTCTCTTTGAGTCACAACATTAAACATAACCAATAGCCGAGCTATTTAATAATTGACAATTTGACTGCTAACACACCAATTATTCATAGTTTATAGTAATAACATGCATGCACAACATGCACTCTAATGATTTTGAGTTGGATATCTGCAACTCAAAATTATTTAGCTTGTGAAACAAGCAATGCTCTACTTTTCCCCAGCCTGTTTCCATTTGACACCTAGGTGCCAGTATGAAATTTGGGGACAAAATCCACTGTCCTTGTTTTGTGTATTTTGTGTTTTGAATTTTACTTTTTGTCACTATAAGGCCACAGCATTTGAAGTTACTCAGATAGTATACTACTACTTATGTTGCATGATATTCTCACGCTGCACAGAAGCATTTCCAAATTGCTTAAACAGCCATCTTCACTTTCTATGTTAAGAGCAGATACGTGTATGGAAGTAATGCTTTGGTCTGCCTCAATATTGCAGTATGTAGTAGCAAACTTACCGGGCCGTGGCAGGTCAAAGAGTCATCATCAGCTCTTTCACACTGGGCATCACACTCTACACACACTGACCCATTGGCATATTCTCGAATGTCCCTGACAGAAATGGAAAAAAGTGAGAAAAGAATGAGTTTGATTGAGGCGAAGAGAAAGTGAAACATTAATGAGACACAAGTTGGGGAGCAAAACATTATTTCAGAGATAACAGTTACAAGCAACCATTCTTTGCCGGAGTAGTTGGTATAAAGGAAAAATGTTAAATGATAAAAATCTGAGGCTTGATAAAGACCCCGCTCTGTTCATTTGATCAAATCTTTCAGCTGTTCTATTTAGTATAAATCTGTTGTTACCAAGCAACATACAAATATTTATTTTCAACAGAACCGACATGTCCTTGTAAAATCAAAGAATGGCTCAAATTATATTTTTTTGCATTATGCTGGTGTCAAGTTTAGGCTGCAAATATATAATCTATGTTTTTACATCAATGCCACTAAATCCTAAAAGAAGTAATCGTGATACACTGCAGGTAATTACAGTTTACTAATGAACTAATTCTTCGTTTTTTCTGTTTGAGCTCTGATATCATTCTTGGTTTGAAACAATACACTGTTAATGCTAAAAAAGCACCCATAAAAAGAAATTGCTCTGACCATAAACTATCTAAAGCGAGAATGTTCTCTTTGAGGTCCTTTTCATTTAGTTAAGCACATTTGTGAATTAGCTCTTTTCTTTTAATCAGTAATATCAGAATCAGTCTGGGGTAGATTTAACCCTATAAGAGCAACACACACACACACACACACACACACACACACACACACACACACACACACACACACACACACACACACCTGTCATGCCCACAAGAATTATAACCAGTTAGCTGAGCATAACACTGGAACCATCACTCAGGGGGTCAGTGAAGTTGAATGGTGCAGGACTTGTGTGGGGGTGCCACATTTTCAAAAATCAATTGAATAAAGTGTCTTGTTATTCAATTTCTGCAATCCATTTATAATTGCACAACACCAGAGTGGCCTAGAAAAAGGCTTTAAATTTGACCGAACTGCAACTAAGTTGGCACTTTGCCTTCATCACTACAGGAAAGGGAAAATGAAATTGGGGTACTTCTCTTTTTGGCCAGTGAGGAAACACAGAATGTTCTTGGCTATAGAAAATAAAAAATTGCTAACCCAGTGGGAACTAAATCATCTTAGTATTAATTATGCTTCATCGGCCTTCATAAAACCTTCCAGGAGGCAAGGAAGGTAAGCCTTTGTCTGAGTGTGTGCTGTTTGGAATAATAACGGCTGCAATATAGCTGGAAGATATCATGGATGCTTAGGGCTTATAGGACATTGCATAATGTTCTACTATGATCCGTTTTCCTCCATTTGCCATATTTCGTTTATTTTCTGTTTGTTATAGGCAAAGATAAAGTAACACATTCCCAATGACTTAAAAAAAGAATTTAATAAGTACTGCCCATGTTTAAATTACATGTTGTAGAAACTCACTGGAAATCACCCTTCATACCTCACAGTACTCATGCCTGCCTAACAAAATTGCTACAACATAGCCTTAAACTACAAAAAGACATTTGATTGTTCAGATAACATAAAAGCACAACCAGCCATGAAATATTCAAACTATCGCAGGGACTGTGACTGTGCTAAAATGGCAAAAGATTTGGGCTGCATTCACTGAATTGTTTGTGTTTGATGAATGAAGTGCCAGTTGTGCGGGTAACGTTGACGGTGTAGGTGATACTGACGTGTAGGTGGACAGGTAGGCAGGGCGTGGCCCCGTGCGCAAGCAGTGACTGTGACACGCAGTGACACGCCTAGCCCCCCTGCCCTAATGACACCTCCTGGTCCTTCTCAGTCCTCTCCAATGTGGCCACCAAACTTTTGTGATCAACATGCGCCTGAACTTAAAAAGCATCTTTCCAGCAGTTCTGCAGGGTAAAAACATCTAAAAATTTCATTAATAAAACTCCCTGGGGGAGCAGGTCTTTCATTAGGAGGTAGATAGCATAAATTCCTTTAAAGTCAGGGGACCTCTATTGTTATGACACTCTGCAGGGGTGCCTTTTAAATCAAAAATTAGCACCACTTCTTAAATTGTTCTTCTCACCCTCTGGCTCTTCATCATCCCCAGTAAACAGAACACTACTGTTTAAGTCAAAAACTAAAGAGCCGTGGGCTGTTCAAGTAAACTTTTGATGAGAAGGTGGTGCAGCAGGTGTTAAAAATCAAGGAATTTACTTTTCGAAAATGTTTTACGTGTTAAATTATTTCTGACATTAAACAAGTCTAATTTTAAAAAATGCATAAAATCAATAATTCCAATACAAACTGTGTTCATTGATAGTATTTTTTTATGATCATTCTGTAATTTCTGAAGTATTTGAGTTATCAGTTACTTAGATGGACTGTAGCATGTTCCTGCCATTGCTGACTTTAATACTATTAGCAGAACTGTATTCTCAATGATTTTGCCACTAAATGACCCATTCAGGGTCAAGTGCACCTACTAGACGGCCTCTTGTTAGAGAAGGTAATAAACTATCCCTGTGCTGGAACATATAACCATATTCCTTTGTTGAGTAATACAAACTTTTTGCAACTTTTATTTTTTTTCTTTTTAATCTAAGATATTGATACTAATGTTGCTTTTTAAAGAAATGTTAAATACAAGTTTCATACTGTTTAATCTGTGTGTTTTGGGCCAAATTTAAAATGTTTCATTGGCAACCAACCAAGAAAATAAAAGGCACCTTGTAGGTCAGTGAAAATGCTAAACAATTATTTCTTGCCTAGTTATTTCCGTGTGTTTTATTTTGTTCATGCACATGCTGAAGTTAATAGATTTCCCCTCGGCAATAATAGAGCGCAAGATTTACTGTAGTTTTTGAGGCGTATACATTTCGCTCCACCAGCGTCCATCACTTCAACAGCCTCAAGTTGGTGACATGAAAAACAGCACCTGTTGCTGTCAAAGACTGAACATACATAATGGCCATTATGTATAAATAAATTAAAATAAAATATAAATAAAACTACAGTAATACGTTTTGAACTGGCACTTACAGTTGGGTCAAAAGTTTACATACACTTATCATGGGCATGAAAGTCATGGTAGGGTTGGACTTTAAGTACAAGTACATTACACAGAATGGATAGAGTAGTGAAGAAGGAGGACTACCTCCAAATTATTCAACTTCATCCCACCGCAACAGCTAGACTGTTGAAACTTGGACACACTCGGGTGTTCCACCAAGACAATGATCCTAAACACACATCAAAACTGTTTTTGGAAATGAATAAAGCAGGCCAACATTCAACTTGTGGAATGGCCTTCCAAAGCCCCGACATCAACCCTATTGAAACTTTGTGGACCAGATCTGTGTCAACAAATCATTTAATTTAAATGCTGCCAATTCTGCCAAGAAAAACGGTCAAATATCCAGCCAGAATTATGCCAGGGGCTTGTTGATGGGTACCAAAAGCATCTGGTTGAGATGCAACTAAGCTAAGGGACATTTAACCAAATACTAGTGGGGGTGTATGTATACTTTTGAACCTCTATGTATACTCTTGACCCTGTGTGAATTAGAGAAAATCCAAAAAAAAAAGAAAATCTTGTGTACCTAATTCTTGTTTTTTAAAGTCATCAAAGATTTATGCTGTATAATCATTCCACCTTGGAAAAAGAACAGTTCAGAGAGTGACTGTATTTGTGTGGGGGCGCTGTTCACATGTTGTGCTAAATCTGCGGTGGTTAAAAGTGTTGCTTGAGATTCCATTTGACTGTCAAGAAGCTGAAAAGTAACCATTAACTAAGCATTTTGGGAGACTTTCATAGCAGCAGCAACATGTGTTTGGCACCTTAACAAAACAATCAGAAAGTAAAGTTTGGTGGGAACAGTTTGATCAAGCAAAGTCTCAGTGAGAAGCAAACAAGCCTTGTTTTTTTCACATTGTGTCACTGATAATAAACAGGCCTGATGTCATGCTGATGCTGGCTTGCTTTGCTTGTTTTGTCCCCTTATATATTATTTGTTAAAATAAAATTTTTAATCTGCATATGTTGCCACAGTGTATCAGAAACTGCTTTTTTTTGGTTTAAATTAAACTGTCAAGGATATATTAGAGGACAACAGATTTACTTCTTCAGTTATTGCCCCATCTGTTTTCTCTCAGTCAGTCCAACAGTAAAACTCAGCCTCAAATCATGCATCCACCTCCATCTTCTATGTCAGCACTGCATCTGAATGCATGTGTGCGAGCATATTCAGGACTCACCCCTCGTAAAGATTGCAGGTTTGTACACATGTTCGTCCACGACTGAAGTATCGGCAGGACAGGCATTGGTCTGGGCCGGGACCCCAACAACCAGCATCTGAACACAGTGGGTCACACACCATGCGCTCCTTGGCTGTTCAATACACATATAAACAAAGAAGGCAAAGATTATACTCATGTAGCATGCAGCTGAGCTTTGATGACTCAGTGTCAGACGCAATGAATAAACCCTAAATTCCCCCAAATTATCTGGGAATAAAATTAGCAAAATAATCCTATTATTTATGAAAAGACACAGGGCTAGATTTACTAAGGCACTTGCAATTTGCGAGGGCTTATTTTTTGCATTAAATTTCTCCGCCTCCACAGAGCAGATGTTCATTTGCTTGGCCTATAAAAGCTGTGTGTTTTTTTCTCCTTCTGGGGACTAAACAATGGCAAAAATAATTGCAGCAAGACAGAGGAAAAAGGTGTGCTTCTGAAACATGTGCTAAAGGATAAAGTGGTTTCTCTTCAGTAAACAAGAAATTGTCAAACAATATGCTGTACACTAAAGAGTGACAGAATAATTACCCTCTTGGATGAACTAAAAGACGACCTAGTTCCTTCCACAAAATGCTCTCGTGTACCCCAGAAACTTTTTAAAACATCACATTAATTAATTCATCAAAGGACTGGGTTGGCACTTCACTGTGAGTGTATAATGGTATATATGAACAGTGTGTCTACAGTACTGACTGATACGGTGCAATTAGAAAAGAATGGAGCTGGTTTGCTTCATTGTAAAATTCCGGGCAAACAATGACAAGTGACATTCCGATTTTTTTAGTAGCTTTAATAAGAAAAAGAAACAGTATCTGGTTTCAAAGCGGAAGGCCTTAGCTTCACATTAACAGCACAAACAAGTGTTGTTTGGATAGCCATGCAAAGCAATACTAAAAGCCACCTGTGATGCAGAAATACAAATGTTGAAGTTGTAACTCTGATCTACTTTGCTGCATTCAATCATGTAAAGAAAACGCTCCTTTCTCTCATCTCATTCATAGCGAACAATCTGTTCTCTGTGTTTCTGCCTCAGTGTTTTTCATATAGCACCAACTGACTCAGGCTATTACATCTGCTCTATAATGGCCTGGATGTGTTATCTCTTTCTGTCTCTCTCTCTTGTCCCCCTCTAGCACTCAGTTCTACAGAGGTTGCTACATTTCAGAACATTACAGTGACAAAATGAGTGTTGAAGTAACATGGTGACAGTGCTACAGATACACTATGAACTTTTATCATCCCGCCTGCTTCTGACAAGATTCCCCCCTTGTCGGTTTTCTCGTTCTCTTCTCTTCTCTTCTCTTCTCTTCTCTTCTCTTCTCTTCTCTTCTCGATAGCCAGTGGTTATAGAACATGGTTATAAAGAGGCCCCTGCTGTTTTTTGCCAGCCTGGCTACGTGGAAGCCAAGGGCTATGCCTTAGTGTCAGCCATAGCCATGTTCCAAATGTTTAAAAATTCAGACAGAAAGATGCAAATACATAAAGAAAAAAGCAAATGAATTTTCCTTTTGAGGGAAGAGGATGAAAGCTTTGCCTTTCACAAGAGACAAAACCACTTCTGTCAGGCTTCCAGCCTCATAGGTAAACTGACCAGGCAGAAAGAAATGAGGAAAAGGGAGAAAGATTGGTGCAAGATATAAGCAAGGGGGAAGTAGTGGTTGCATGGCTTCTTAACTATACAACAAGATCAAAAACATAACAACTTCAGATGTTTCTGACATGGCTGACTTACAAAAAACCCTGACAGGTTCCTTTTTGAGACTCAAGGAAGACAAAAGAATAGGCTATGATCATGATTGCTATAAGGACAGAGAAAAGAAAGAAAGAAAAAAAGAAGAAAAGAAAAACAAACAGTAAAGAAAAACCTGTCCCTGAACAGCTGTGATTAACAAGGCTGAGGGGAGAGATTTAGCTGGAACTGCTCAATTTCAGGCACCTCTCTTTTCCGTATTTAAGGAAGCACTGAAAGCAAAGCAGGGCAGTCATTGAAAAGGCTAAAGAGAGTAGAGGGGCAGCTGGAGAGGTAATCTTTTGCATATGCAACATGGGAGAACAAATAATAGAAAATGTACCTTGTTTAAAGACCATTGGTCATTTAGTTAATAAGAGTAATGAAATAATGAGCCAACATGAGAAACTCTGTGTTGACTATTTTCCCAAACAATACATCTGTGTTCCACTCAGTTAAGCAAACATCTTTGAATTGTACGATTTTACATTTTGATATCAGTGGGAGTATTTCCTGCAGCTTTGTATCAAATTTTTTTTCTCAGAGAAATTCCCTCCTTATATAAGTTTGAGTGAGTCATGTTTGCCCTTTCCCCACTATTTTGACTTGCATGAAAAGCACAGGTGCTACTGGCAGTCTCTTAAAGCTAAAATGTTATGCAAATTTACATAATCAGCATCATACTTACACAAGAACTACAACATTTCCATTTTGATTATTTCATTCTTTACTGTACAAAAATGTAAAATAATGCAAAAAGTGGGGACTTTATAATTTAACTGCCACAATGAGGTGAGATCAACAATTTTGATGCAACCTTTTTGGCGCTAAATATGAGTGAAAGTCTTTCATGCAGTCTGAAGATATTAATGAAAACTGTGCTGCTTGATGGTTTATCTCTTCTCTCAATACAAACCTGGATTATTACCTGGTTAGGCTATGCCAATATGCAAAGATGTCTGACTGCCTAAAATCACATGTAAACAAATCCAAAGATGAAAAAGCTGTCATAACTGTACTTTAATAGCACATACCATAATTGTATTCCTAGTTTTAGCTGGTACATATACATATAGCGCTAAATTTCTACTCTAAATACTCTGAAAACTGGATGTCTTGGTTTCAAGTTTCAGCAACTACTTAAATCACTACAACCACATGCATATTCACAAGAACATTCTTTGCTGCACTGTAACAGTGTGATAGCTGCCCTTTTCTAGCCCCATGAGGTTCAGTCAAGTTTAGACACACAAACACACACTCTGATGCACACATGGAGAACCATGTCAAGTATGTGACTCTTGAAACTAACCCAAAGTCTTCAAAGACTCTAAAGTGCGAGTGTGTGTGTGTGTGTGTGTGTGTGTTGCGTGTGTGTGTGTGTGTGTGTTCAACAGTAAGGAACTGCCAAGGGGAAAGGAGCACATGAACAGTGAAAAGGGGCCAACTCAATAATGCAAATACTGGCTCATTAATGAACATTATACATAAATGAATAATGTCTTAACACTTGTGGCAGTGATATAATAAAGCTCTTCCATTTTTAGAAATGCAATCTTTATCTCACCAAATCAGTTATTTGCCTAATTTAATTTTGCTAAACCTTGCTCTCTCTCCGAATGGCCCTGATGCTAATTTGTTTAATTATGGAATTATTGTTTTTAGTGTCCTTCAGAAGCTGGTGAGATAATAGCTACCACTCATGAGAAGGATAAGCTATAACAGATATAACATATGTAACATATATTTCTACTAATATATTTTTTCTACTATTATATATTAGGCTTCATGTCCCAAAGTCCTTCTATCAGTGACAAATACAGTAATTCCTTTAAAGCAAATGACTTTGTGAAGAAGACTGAGTGATAATTTAGAAGGCAGAATTTGGTCTAATGTTGATTTCTTGTATGCTCAGCGATTACAAGTTCTTTAAAATCTATTCTACACTACACCTTGAATATATATATATATTTTTTCTTTAGTGTACAACCAATTTTTAAATGTGAACATGTTCGAGAAAGAAAAATGGGAAAAAAAAAAGAGTACTCTCGATGGTGCCTGAAGCTAGACAGCTAGTGTTAAATTAACAGCTAAAATATGCAAATGTATCATGGTTGTACAACACAGAGGTCATTCAGCACACCGTAAGAACTCAAATATGTCCTACTACCAGAGGATATCCAGAATCAGAGAGTAGAAAATACTTTTCATATAATTTCTCTGTTTTGATAACTGAAGCTGCAGTCCATTAATCTGGTCTTGTGGTAGATTTCACTTGTACTCTTGATTATACAAAGCCTCCATTTAGGGCACACACATGTAACTTTTTAAGACACCATAAATGATGACAAACTGAACCAATCATAATTTACCTTTTTAGTTTTTTGTGGACTGTCAACTAAACAGCTTATCAAGTTTTACAGTATGATATAGCAATTGGTATGTTTTCAGTAGTATTTGTTTGTTTGTCACGAATATTAAGTTTTTTTCCAAATGTGTTGTGATTTGGAAGTGATCGCGATTTATATGGAATTATGAGCGCAGGTATTCATTCCTCATGCATAAATTCAACAACCCACACGCGTAGAACTCAGCAGCCACACACACAAAGAAGCAATCACATACTGTACACGATGGCTTCTTTGTGCGCGTGGCTGCTGCAGTTTCACATTCTCATGGGAAACTCTGCGCTTGGAGCTGTTTGGGTGGAGTCTAACGTGATTGTTCACTTTGATGGACAGTTCACTTTACTGTGTTAAACCGAGGTACACCGAATTACTGTAACTGTCAACAGTTATTGTTTTCTGTGTAGCCATGGAAATACTGACAACTGTCACTGGATTACTTTAATGCTGAATAAATCTTTAAAACCGGAGGATTCAAAAGCACGTTCTGAGGTCTCTCCACTCCTGTCCCATTAATCTGTTGTACACAGTGGTGGACAGTAACGGAGTAAATTTACTTGAGTACTGTACTTAAGTACAATTTTTGAGTATTTTTACTTTACT
>JAVDPK010017007.1:0-14979 GCA_034780415.1 Cichlasoma orientale
GTGTGTGTGTGTGTGTGTGTGTGTGTGTGTGTGTGTGTGTGTGTGTGTGTGTGTGTGTGTGTGTGTGTGTGTGCAATAGGCATGTTGTTTGCCCTTGAAATACATATTGTGACCTGAAAGCTGCTGCTCTGTCATTGTAACCAAGAACTAGTTATTGATCAGCTTTCATGCCGACGTTTCGCAAGGCAGCCACCACTTAACCATCTCCCCTCAGGGAGCTGACTAATCATTTGCCGGCATGCGGTGATGAGAATTTTGACTTAACTAATCCCTAGATTGAATGGATATTAACCTCCATGTGGGGTGATGACTCTCTTCTTTGTCTTTTTTGTCTGGACGGGGATCTGCTCGCCTTATCTTATCACTCTGCCTCATTTCTCCGGGGCAGTTCTACGCCGTTATCAGCGCAGCTCCATCTACATGGAAATCAAAGCCTTTCCAGAAGTGGAATACGATTAGGGAGGGGGAGAAAAGTCTAATCTTTCCCCTTTCAGTTCATGGTAATAATACACAGCAGTAACCTACAAAGGGCTGAGTGACTGAACGACAACAAACACTCCCTACTATGCTTAATTTATAGTATATAAAAAATACAGTATTGAAAGTACAGACAGTGGCTGCAGTGGACTCTTTTCATTGTTTTAAACACTCATTTTCACTTCAGCGCTTTGCATAACTTTGCTCTTCTATTGACTGATTGACGGACCAACAATAACACAAGCAAGAATAGCCCACATACCGGTTATACCACATATTTTTGACACTGCCCCCATCTGACAACAGACGTTCTCTGCAGGTGGATCCATAGCTGCCAACGGACTGCCAACGGACTGCCAACGCGCTGCCAACGCGCTGCCAGCGCTGAACCACAATTTACCCTTTACAGTGAAGCTGGGTGGATGGGTGAACAAGGTGACGCAAGAGTGACGTGTTCCTGTGTAACTCATAAAGCATTACATCTGCGAGGCTGCTTTTTCTCTCTGGGCCTTGGAAATGAGGATTAACTCTCGCCTCATAGGACACAGCTGCCTGATTCCACTCCTGACACTGACCTCCTTTGTTTTTTTTAATGACCAAAGAGTAGATGACTGTGTGTGTGTGTGTGTGTGTGTGTGTGGGTGTGTGTGTGTGTGTGTGTGTGTGTGTGTGTGTGTGTGTGTGTGTGTGTGTGTTACATACACAAGTGTACAACCGCGTACACATGCTCTTCTGATCCGACAGCGAGGACCCCAAAAATTGCTGTTTTCATTTGTAATCTGTGGGATGGAGCAAAGCCAGCGATACGTCAGTCACACTCGGTTGCTGCCACCCAACAGAAAAGGGGGGAAAAAAAGGAAAAACTTTATTTTTATCGAATGTGTGAACTCAGTTGGCACCCAAGTATGAATCATGTGTGACTGACATCTCCTTGAAACTGTAATGTGGAACAGAAGATGCTTTAAAGTGCTTCAAAAACAACTTTGAGGACAAGAGGGCTGACAAAGTTACAAAATAAAAATAAAATAATAAGAAAAATAAAATAAGTGAAATTCACGCTGATTAATCTGCTGGAATGTTCTCCACCATCAGTGCCCAGTCAGCCCCCCTAACACAGGTCACCCCCACTGCTGGTGCCCTCTCTTTCAGAAGCTTGTTGTCTCCCTGTCAGGACCCCCGACTGTTTGCCCATAAAGCACCACCACTTCTGCATGGCACCCTGTGGAGGGAGGGGCAAGTCTAAAGCCTTGAAGGTGGGGGGTCATTATGCCTGCATGAGCCAGTGACTGAACCTGGCTCGCTTCCCTTCAGAATCTGAAGGGGTAAATTAAAATCAATACAACCTATGATGAGGCGACTGCAGTGAGACAGGGGTGAGGGAAGGTAGGAGGTGGAGGAGAGCTTGGACTTGATGGATGGCTGGTTAAAGGGGGATGATCAATTACCTTGATGGATTGCTTTTTGGGGATCTCTGAAATGAGACGGATCTCTGCTCTTTAAAGTCAAAGGAAAGGAGGCTCCACTTCAGTTTGCATAACAGCCTGCAAGGCTGGAATATTATTCACTTACATCTTTGTTGTTGTGAGAAGTGGCAACTGGTCCCTCCTCCTCTCCAGAATCCTTTATTTTTCGAAAATGTTTAATCCCCTTCGTCCCCTCCCCCCTCCACACAGTCTCCCTCCAACGGATCCCCTCTCTACATTATTCTCTGTGCATTTTAATTTTTTTTTCTGTCACCGGGGGCCCAGTTTTCCCCGCCTACTCTCCTCATTTAAGCCTGAAACTAGAATACTGGAGCCAAGAAATAGTTAATCTCTTCGGCTGCTGCTATGATTGGCCGCTGTATGCAGCGCTTCAGCCTCCTTGAATGAGAAATAGGGGTAACCAAGCAACTTCAGAGCTGGAGAGAAGAAGATAAAAAAAAAGATGATAGGGCTTTACGGGATTTTAGTATGATGGAAGAATTCTGAAGCTGTTAAAAAAAGGCAAAGGCAATGTGATTTCACCTTGAGTGTCCGGCAAATGGAATTAACAAATGGATTTTCTTAAACGCGCTTTCTCCCTCTCTCCCTCACTCGCTCATTGGGGGGAGAAATAGAGCGCTCAAATGAAGGAGACACAGATGTGGATTAAAACGCATACATGGGACACTTCGGAAAAACACCCGCCGAGAAAAGGTGAGTCAGATCTCAGTTTTGGGGGCTTCTCTGTTAAAGGGAGTCTTTTAAACTGTGAAACTACGGAGCTGTTTAAGGATGCAAGGGAGCCCAGCGACATGTCAAGATTTATGGATGCGCTGGTCGCTGAATGAAAATGGGTTGCGAACCAGTCCGCTGTGGATGACTGGGAGACAGTCACATACGGAGTAAAAAGAAACAAATCTGATCAGAAATGAAGCTGCGAGCCGGATCGTCGATGCTGCGTTGATGGATTTGAATGTGGAGTCCTCTGAAGCGCAAACGCCGGTCGCCTGTCAAATAACCTGCTGTCCCATGTCGAATTGCGCATAAATTACAAAGTGACGTTTCGTTTTTGAAACGATTTCAGTTCGTGAGCTGCACATCGGGGCTTTGGGCTGTAGGATTTCATGTAAAGGAACAAGTGTGAGGAAAGGCTAAATCTTTTTCCACCACGTCTACACCGCCCCCCCCTCCCTCCACAAATATTCAAATGAAGAGATGCTCTGCTGCAACAGCAGTAAGTCATCTTCAAACGACTGCGTGTTAACCTACTCTGATGCTAAGCGAATGGATGCATGATGACGCATATGTTGATAAATGTATTGATTTCAGTGCGGAAGCTGTCAGAAAATGCTCGGTGGGCTGCAGTAGGGGCTGAGTACCTGTGGATGAATGGTTGGATGGGAGCGCACAGCGCAGCGCGTCGGCACCGCTCTGTCCGGCAGCGCGAGCCAAAATGTGCCTCAAATTAGTGCGTAGGCCTTTAAGTGAGTCCTCTGGTCAGAAGCGACGCTCATGGGTCATTGTGGAGGTGGAAACATTCCGGTTAGTGTCAGAAGGCGTAGGTTTGGAGGGGGCGGGGGTAGCCTGAGACACGACTTGCAATTGCGTCAAATTTATTTATTTATTTATTGAGATATGGTTGGATTTCAAGGTCCTTTTTGCATCGTATAAACATGGCTGAAACTTTTAAAAAGTCCGCTATGAATCTTGGCTCTATACTTAAAGATCACCCTAAACTACAAGGTGCATTCCTCATCCAGGGTCGTTTTAAGTTTGAGTCTTTTCTTTATATATATATATATCTGTCTTTTTCATAATCATAACCTCTCAAACCCCCCTCTGGGTAAAACTGAATTTGAGCCAATATTACCAGTTCAAATGCAAAGTTCATTACTGGACCATATGTCAGCCATGATGCCCTGTGTTTTCTACATGAGTGCTCATGTGAAGGCAGTCGTACATGGGAAATGGTCTGGGCCATTGTAGTGGAAATGTAGTAACACAACAGCCATCAGCCTCAAATCAGGCTGCTGCTGAACCGCTGTGGCTCACCTACATCTTGTTTATGTCTTGGTTTGGTGGGATATAAGCGAAGGTCGGGGTAAGCATTCTCACACTGGTGCCAAAGTTCACTGGCGATTTCTGCCAGTCGCCCAAGCTGTCTTTTGTAATCTCCTTACTGAGGATGCTCTGCAACAGATCCTAAGCTGCGCTCACTGGCTCGATCGTAGGTCAGATGCGTTACCACACACATGCAGCCACACACAAACATAAACACACATATGCTACAGTTTCCACTTGTCACCCCAAGACAGTTCTTTGCAGCCCAGTGTGAATTGTGTGGCTTAAGATAGAGCTGAACAAAACACTAGAGAGCATTAACTTCTCCAGTAAGGCCTTCTTTGTCGAGTCTCCCAGTGGACTCAAGGCACTTAATTTAGCTCCTGACAGCGAAAGCAGCCAGTGCATATGGAGGCTATATCTTATCCGATTAAGACCATAATGAATTTTTCCCTTTTGCAATTATTATGAAATGGGGGAAGTGGTTTGGATAATGCTTCTTCAAGTTAACTCAACAGTGTTGGAACATTTTCAGCTAGTTGTTGTTTTGCATTTTTTAGATCTTTGGGCTTTTTCACCCCTCTGCCATGCTGCTGCTTTTTGTCTTTTGTCCCGCTGAAAGCCTGGTGGGTTATCATATTTGTAGTTTCTCTTCATTTCGCAGTGGCATTACCTCAGCTTGAACTACCAAGTGCTCTGAGTTAATGCATCTAATGAACACCACCTTGCACTGACATTAATGTGGAGCTCCAGCCTTAGACGCACGATTCCTGGAGTGGCCTGAATCTTTTATAAAAGCAGCTTTAACGAGCTTGCAAGATTGTGTCTGAGTTCTGATTTCGCTGGGGGCCTTATCACATTTGGTCTGTTCATTAATAAAGATGTGGCCCCTGGCAGAGGCAGGTCAGAGGTGATCTCACTTGCCACAGTTGAACAAAAGAGGGAGATTGCTCCGATAGCGGTGTATTGTAGAAAGCCGAAAGATGCACCCGCTCCCCCTGAGAGTGTAATCACCATGACAGGTGCAGGGAGGGTTGGGGCAACTTAATGTGTCAGAAGCAGGGATTCAGACTGCATGGTGCGAAATCAAAGAGCACAAACAAGTTTTCCATTTTACTGGGTGTCGTGTGCTGGACTGGGTTTTGGGATGAGTAACTTTGTTGAGTTTACACCAGCAACTGCCTCCTGTCTAGAAGTAGTCCAGCAAAAGACACATAAAACAAAAATAGCTATGCTTTCTGCTAATTTAATCAACCTACAAGGTGCTAAACACTAAGCTTTAAATGAACTGAAGGGAACAGCAGGTGTACATGCTATTTTGCTAACAATTAACTTGCATAGCACCGCAAAGTAGTGCCCTCTTCCTTTTTTGCTGTGTTGAGCTAGAGTTAAGCACACAGTTACTGCCTGAGATTCTCATCACTGCGACCAGCAAATGCGGTGTCATGGAGACCAAGCATTGAATGGTTCTTGTTAAGCACTGCAGAACAAAACACGAGCGTTTAAGTCTCCGTTCCCGTGTTGGATAAACATCTGCGCTAACAGGTTATTGTGCAGCAAGTGCGGCCGAGCTAGGTGTTTGCCTTTGGTTCGAGTCTTTATGCTAAGATGAGCTCACAGGCTGCTGGCTCCAGCGTCTTATGAAGTGTAAGGTCATGTTGCCCTTATTGATTTTCCCATCTTACTCTCAGCAAGAAAGCTGTTTTTAACGTCCTCTAGGACAGCCATCCTGCTAAGAACCAAAATATCTAGCTCGGACAGACTTCACATCAGCAATATCACGGTAACAAGACTCGCTTATTGTCCTGTGGAATATAAATGGAATACTGGAAAACGTTTAAATGAAAATACTCTTTCCGGTATGTTTAAGCTGGACCTGTTTCAGTAATAAAATTGGAAGTAGTCCACATTTTACATCCTCCATAGAATAGAGGCTACTGCCTTCCAAGTTTTTGTCTTTCACTTCGTAAAGAGTCTGTTGCAAGCATCAAACATATAACAGCCCATACATAAATTACAGTGTGAAATGAGAAAGAAGAAACAATAAGCATAGGTTACCATAATAATAAAAACACAGTTGTAATTGTTTCAAGTGGTAGTCGAGGCTTATTTAATGATTCCAGTGTAATTGAGTCTGTTGTAGATAAATGTGTAAATTACGCAAAAACAGCAGTCGAGTGCTATTAACGTCCAAGTGTCGCTTATCGCACTGACCCTGTTGAGCTGACAATAAGGCGGTGACCCTGCCACTAAGAGTTTCCCTGGAGTCAGATGGGGAGGTGAATTACCGGCTAATCATATAGTTATTTCCATTGTGCGCTGGCCGAGGCACAGTAATCCCCGTGCCTTGGCCTGTAACATCTGGTGAGTGAGTGAAGTGTTCGGTGTGAAGGCGGCAGTGTCAGCCTGCTTCCTCTGTTCAACCGGAGCAGCCATCACTGCCCGCTTCACTTCCAGAGGACTGGGCATCTTCAATGCATCAATGACACCAGCCATCACAAGGGACATGTAGCATGCCAAACCAATGATTCATTAGGACTCAATTAGCTGGGAGGCATGGGGAGCCCTGCCATATGCCTCGAGGTTCAACAGCAATCTGTACCCACTCCCCATTACTGTATTCTCAACTGTCTTTGGCACTGTACAGTGTGTACATGTGTGCTGTATCAGTGGTGTACAGTAGCAACACAGGGCTGCAGTCTGCTCCTTTCCACAGAGGCATCTTCTTTGTACTATTAAAACAAGTCAGTAGCCGAGTTTTAGCAGCTCTGTTTCCAGCCACCCAGCTTTTTGAGCTGGAAATGAGTCACAATGACCTTCAGCTCAACTCATGTTGCGCCAGTTGGCACCGTATGAAATACTCATCCATCTACTGAAGCATGAGACTGTGGAGCTCCAGATACTGTAAATCTTAGGAGGTAAGAAAGGCCCCGCTCAGTATCGACTTCTCTTCCCTTGCCAAGAGGCGGCATGCACTGCAGACAAGATCTATCCGCCCTCAAATCTAGTTTGTCTTCTTATCTGTGCCAAGGTAAAGGACCCCCTCACCTCATTCCACATGCCCCCCTCCACCTAATCAAACTCTTCCATAAACAGAAATAAATGAAATCAGATAGGAGCTGAAGGCAGCCCCCTTGAGGGTGAAAAATGCATTAATCATCAACACTTTTGAGATTTTAAAGGCGAATGCTCATAATTTGCTCTATTTTAGACTGATTTTTAGGTCAGGTACCCTTGAAGGAATGGTTGAAGCAGCTGTAGGGCTGTCTTTAGCTTGTATATTTAAAGTGAAAATATGAAAACATGGACTGATCCAGAGCTGCAGAGAACTGCTTGTCCACACCTCCCTCAGACACAGGAGAAATTAATATCAGCCGCACACCTCTCACCCTTGACATGTGCGCCGTTTTCTGGCACATGACGGGACGGCTTAGCTGCTCATCCCAAATCACAGTTGATTGGATAAATTTATATGTAGGGCAGAGAAAGCAGGATCATTGAAAGTCATTGAAATCGCTTAACAGAAAGGAATTTTTATAAGACAGTGTTTTCCACATATGTATGACTGATTTCTCATGAGCGTATGTTTTGCAGATTTACATTTCATATTCTCATCTGCTGTAGAAACTAGTTCAGGCAGCTCTGCTGGCTAAAGTAGTCCTGACTGAACTAGCGATTAGTATGTGGCTTTTTTTTTTTTGAGCAAGAAATAGAAAATGAATGCATGTCTTTGCACATTGAATGTATACTTTTTCAATAATGCCCGGAGTGAGAGAAGAAAAGGAAAAGGAAGTGAAGTCGGAGCCTCTGTGCCCCAGTTGTAGGCACGTGCAGCCGCCTAACTGCACTCCTCCAGCGTTTTCACCGCATTACCCAGAAACGCTATGTTCGTATGACCCAATTTATCAGTCACTCCTCCCCATTCATCTGCTCTCACAGATGCACTACAGGAGGCTCCGTGAGAGCATTCATCACCTATGAGTAGTGAGGTCCTTCAGTTCCATCGTGTCGGCCCGTTCTGCAACCCTATTCCCCACAGGCAGGACAGCAGGTCCATATGCGGCCGATGATCATAATAGTGCGGCAGGCTGGCAGCAGCAGCCACGGCTGAGATGCATTGGTGCCCGCATTTGTGTTTCTGTTCTATAAAATATGTAATCAAATATAAGCTTAGCAGCATTTTTCTTCCACTGACAGTCAATTTAAATATTGTATCTGCCACAACTCCTTACTGCTGTTCTTCCTCAGGTCCCTGGAGATAATTGAGATGTTTAGTTGTGCCTGGAGGAGCTATCAGATTAAATTCTCTTGTGATTTCATATCCCCCCCATTCATGCTTTTTTCTTCCTGAGTGCAGCACATCCAACCCTCTGCCACTCCAACCATTTACAATTTTGGAGTATCCAAAAAGTTGAATCTTTTTTCATTCATACACAGGAGAACTTTGTGCTCATTTTGGAGGCTGAGGTTTGTGTAGTTTGCATGTTTCCAATACTTGGGCTGCCCTCACTGGTGTGAATGTGTATCATCACACATCTAAGGTCATTTTATCAGCAAAAAAACAACATTACAGCATAACCTTCAGGATTCACTGGAGAGCTGCCGTATTAGACTGCATTAGTTGCAGCTTTTTGTAGCAGATAAACTGACTAGTGAGTGCAGCATGTCTTTCATGTGGCCGAGTTGGAGGAAAAGGGAAAAAAAAAGAAAAATCCATTATTTTGTCTGTATTTTTTATTTGCTACACTGCAAAGAAAAGCATAAACAGCATAAATAGATGCTGTAAAAGTGCTGTAGCTCTTGCTGAGATCAAAAGAAAAATCTTCAAAAAACAAAAACAAAACAAAAGCAAAGTACTTATTCTACCTAAAGAAGAAGAAAAAAAGAATTTATATTCAAGCAATTGAAAGTGCCAGCAATGAGAGGAACACCTGAGTTACTCTTTCATTTTATCAACATACTGCATGTTTTAATGAATAAGTCTGCTAAATTAAAAGATGCTGGTGCAGAACTTCTTGTAGCAGCGCCTGCGGGGAAGCGCTTCTGTATTTTTGATGTGGCGCTGCACCGAGCAGCGAGCATCTGGCACAGCAACAGCGGTCAGCATGACGTCTTCTGACGAGACCCTTTAGATCACTTCTCATCAGAGCGTCGCAGTTGGAGACCACCCCGATACTTTGCTCTAATCAGCCGTCAAGTGTCAAATTCAGAAGACTTCACTCGGGCTTGTATCCAGCCTCCAGTTTTTGGTTTATACAAAACAACTCCAAACACCGAAGGAGCTCCTTGGAGAGACACAACGCTGTGCGCGCTTTTCGCGATCTGTGTGAGATCTTGACCTTGCGATGCCATTGTAATGAGAGGCAGTGGAATATTTCACTTATCATTAGCAGCATGATTAGCTGCCAATGGGCTGTGCCTGACGTGGTTTAATCCTCCCAGTCTCCAGAGTGCGATAACATATGAGATGACAACAGTTTCACACCTCCCGTGGTTCCATACGTCGCAGCAGCCTAATCACTCATGTGAGATTAATGAGAGACGTTGAGGTGTGTTGGGAGATTCACTAATTACACCCGCACATACTGTATTGTAGTCAGGGGACTGGAGCGTTTGTGTGTCTGAGTGTATGTGCGTGGGTTCCTTAAGCTCCTTTTAATGCACAGTTTTACGAGATACCTGTTACTCCTTAGCGGGAGAGGATGAGCTGCAGCAAAGGTGACCTCAAGAGAAAAGAAGAAATAGTTCCAAGTGCTGTGTGCAAAGGATGATACTGTAGTAACAACGTTATATCACTGCGACATTTAGACCTGGGAAGTTAGTTGTAGTGTAATTCAAAGTTACAGTATAGTCATTAAGTGCTGCAAAATAAATAAATAAATAAAGTTAGACACGCTAACGTTTCTTTTGTACAAACAGTCGCTTCGATAAATCATCTCAGGAATCTTTCGGGCAGTAAATTTGGAAGGACACCCAAATAGATTGCGGCATTTTTATAGCAGAAGAAAGGACGATTTAACAGAATCAAATTCCACCAGCTTGCTGTGCGGCCATAAAAGTGAGGCGGAAGCGATTCGTAGCAATGTGGAATCCTATTTGTACATCCTCGACAAATAAACGAGCAACAGGTGTTTGAAAGATTCATCAAAAGTTTCTTCAAGACTCTTTGGTTCAAATCTCAAATTAGTGTTGATTAATAATATTAATAATATCCATTTGAATAATGCATACATTAAAAGATAATGTGAAGCGTGGGTTGCTTGTAGAGATCAGCCTGCAGAGAATGAATCTGCGGCTCTGTCAGCTTTACTGAGCTTTAAACAGTTTACCTCTTTGCTTCGCGCTCGCCCCTCTCGTAAGCCATTTTCACACGTGCACCATAGCCCCAAATTTAACATTACCAGAAGGAGTTTTATGTGAGAACGCAAATGTCTGAAACAGTCAGCCAGGCGGCACAACAAAATGAGGCATGTTCAGCAGTGAGAAGGTAGCGTCTGACATTTGTGAAAGGACCACTCCAAACAATACCTTGATCTCAGAGGTTCATGTGTGAAAACGGCCATTGTGCAGTGTTTAGCTACAGCAAAAAAGTGTGCTTAAAAAGAAATTCCACTTCTCAGCAGCAATTAGACAAAAATAAAATAGAATTACAGGAAGCAAGTAGCTCTTTGGAGTGCTGGAGGCCTGAATTAGAGCTAGAAGAGAGTAATATCAGCTCAAAAGACAGTAATATGTAAATGCTGATTTGGCTTAGCTTAGATGCTGAACGTAGGGTAGCACGGTGGTGCGGTGGTTCGCACTGTTGCCTCACAGCTGGAAAGTCTGAGTTTGAATCCACCTTGGCCTGGGCCTTTCTGTGTGGAGTGTGCATGTTCTCCCTGGGTACTGCGTTTCCTCCCACAGTCCAAAGACATGCAGTTAGTGAGGTTAAGTTAATTGGTGATTCTAAATTGCCCATAGGTGTGAATGTGAGTGTGAATAGTTGTCTGTCTCTCTGTGTCTAGCACATCCCATTTTTTTTAGTTATGATGTTCCAAATATTGGACATCTAGGTCCGCTGGGCAGAAACTGTGATGCGTTTCAGCATTTAAGAAAGTTCGGTTCTGAGAAAACCAAAGCCGAAATTAAGAATTTTTTTTGCTGGTCTTGAAATCCATGGGCTGATACTCAACGATGAGTTGAAAGGAAACTGAAGCTGAATCAGCAGCGTGGTAAGCATCCGCACAGGTTGTCCAGAGTTTTACTGGCAATCACAAAGCAGGGAATTATGCTGAGCTTGTAGCTAACACGCTGAAAGCATTTCATGTCACTGAAGGTGCACTTTTTATATTCTTATCTCAACTTTTTTTTCCCACCAAATCTGGGTGATGTCGGCGATGAACGTAGGGAAAGATTTCATCGAGATGTAAAAGTGATGGAAAACCGATGTCGAGGAAAACGTAATTTGAGCATCGTGGGTGACTGCTGCTGGTGTTTGCAAAGACAGATACAGATGTGCAGCACAAGCACAAAAGCAAGTGCCTCAAACATGTTTGAGCGCACTGACCTTGTTTTATTTTGAGCTAATTTGGCAGAAATATGCTTTAGCACTTCTCTGGTATCAGCTTCTGGTTTGTTTTCAGAATAAATGCATTAAGACAATTTTGGTGGGAAATAGTTAAGATTGAAAGCCACTGTGTTGATAAATTATATTGATATTCAAAAGTATCAAAACGTCAATGACATGCAAAAAATCTGACATGCAAGCTTAAACCGGATCGCAGATCTGAAATCAGCGTAAAAACTAGATAACAAGCCGGTCTGAAATTCCCAGGAGCATACAAAAAATATGCTTTTGTATACCAGCGCTATTAGCAATTACCCGATAACCACATTAGCCGCCAGTTAAGCTACCATAAAGGTAGCAGGTAGCGGCTTTGGCTAATCATAAGAAAGTAATATTAATATGGGGGCTGGGCAGCAAATCTTAGCAGTCCTGCCCATCTAATTAGGCAGTGCAATTTAGCACAGCAACTACACAGAAACAGCGGCAATCAGCAGTGAAAATATTGGGCAAAGTCAGTAGAAGCACAGCATTGCCCAAGAGAATCTAGGCACATCTTACAGTTAGTTTGTATTTGAGAAGACGGCTTATCATTGATGTTACTGTTTGTATTGTTCTAATCTTTATTTTAAACTAGTCAATTCAGTTTTAGTTACATAGCGCCAAATCACAACAACAGTCACCTGAAGGCGCTTTATTAGATTAAGCTGTTAGGTTCTTTAAAGTCCTGACCCTAAGTTCAATATCATATCCATCTGAACACACGCATTAGCAAAACTGATAAATGGTGTGACAGCAAACAAAAATCTTCATCTCAAGACGGATGTTTGGGTTTCCCCTCAGGTTCATTAATGCTGTCTCGCAGACTGCAGGTAATGCTTTTGTGCTTGATCGTGGCCACTTTAATCTCTACTTCACAGCATCTCTGTTATGAGGAACCATCATATTTCCTGTCAGTTCTGTATCAAATGCGTTTGTTTTGATGATGCGAATAGTCAGAACAACAAACTGTGAAACTGCAATTCACTGGCAAGTTTCATCAAGAGGCTGCTTGTGTATCTTAATTATACCCATGACCCGTGTGCAATTAAAGAGGACACCTTTTGGCTATTTATTTAGTTCAAAGAGAACACAGAGGGAAGGGGAAAAAAATTCTCTAATTGTCTCGTTAATTACTCTCCACATGAAATAATGACCAAACCAAGGTATCCACGGCTCTTCTGTAACTGACAAAAGAGAGCAGAGGAGGGGTGGCAGCAAAATAACACATGCTTTAACCTCTTTTCACAAACGGGCATTGTGTTGGAAGAGAGGGAGACAAAGAAAAAGAGGGCAAATGAGATCAGGGGCAGAAGGGAGGGAAAAGAGAGGAAAATATGGAATTGAAAGAATAAAAAAGGCTGAGATTAAAAATTATGAAAACAGAGCAAATGAAAGAGAGGAAAGCGAGACAGAAGGGGAAAATATTGGCTGAGAGGTATCATGGTGTTTTTGTCCAGGCTTTCTGGAGTCTGCCCAGTTCTCTCTCCCACCGAACGTGGTAAATAGCCTGTTTTAACACACTGTTCAGACACTGAGACACAAACAAACCAAATCAACACTAAATTAAAGACTCCTCGGGGAGACCACAGACTAACATCAGAGGGGGTGTTTTGGAAAGCCAGATTCACCAATTAAGTGTTCCAAGAGAGGTCCAGGAGTCTCGCGCCAGTTTCCAGACCTGCTATGTGCCATGGGTGTAATTAGATGAATAAGAGAGGAAATGTAGCCCATCTTGTTTGCTTGCTTTTGTTTACTGCTACCATTGGGAGCAAGTGACACTTTATTAGCCTGAATACGTCTTTTATTGAGGCAGTGGAGGCCTAAGAAATGAAAACTTCCCAAATAAACCCGATTAATATTTGCATCTTGAGACCCAAGCTGTGAATGTGTTTTTTTATTTATGTCATGAGATACACATGCACTCACCCCCTCCTCACGCTTCTTCAGTCTAAGATATGCCCAACATCCTGCAGCTAAGCTGGTCAAAAGGATAATGCAGGGGCACTTTGAAGGGCAGCTTCTCGCTGCCCTTTGCTTTCCGGCCCCGAACACGCTGGAGCCACGCCTTACTGAGTGCACAGCTCGGAGGCCTTTACTGCCATGCTGTAAATCTGCACGGCCAAGCAGCTGCGCGGCAATGCTTATTTAATCTACCAGCTGAACCCAAAGCAATGAGGGCTCTCTCTTCCCCTCTGAAAGTAAATGAAAGCACTTCAAATACTCTCAATTCAATTTTTGTATGCATTTTCTTCCCCCCACTTCCCAGCTCACACACTTCACTGTTCTATCATCAGAGGCCCTCCATCTTGTCAGAGAGAGGTGAACTAATGGGCCGTGGCTGAGCAGCCTGAGCTCAGAGGCTATCAGTTCCCCCTGGAAGGCCGGGAAGGCAGAGGAAAGGAGAAAGGGGAGGTCTTTCTGTTCTTTAGCCGCTATATTTCAGATTCGCCTTGTTGCTGTTCTTGTTCTTCTTCTGCTTGTTCTTCGTCTTCTTCTTCCTTTAGGGGTTGCCACAGTGGATCATCTGTCTCTGTGTGTCTGGTTTGCCATCAATGCAAAAACCCAAAATAAAGGATTAGTTTGCAGTACAGTGCTGACATAAAGCAATTGCCCTCAGTCTGTTAGTTGTTTGGCCCTTCCATCACTCCGGTCCTGAAATATCACAACTTCTGAATGGATTCCTACGAAATGTTGCACCTCCTCTTGTTGTCTTTAGAGCAGGCCTGGGCAATCGATTTTCCAAGGAGACGCATGAGAAATTGGGACTGTTGTGGAGGGCAGCACTGTAAGCTTGTAAAGAGATAATATTAATATTGAGCATAGTTGTAATTAAGTTTAAGGAAGCGATTCCTCCACCGTTACCTTCAATGCCATGTGCCAACACAATGCTGAGCAGCTACCTAAATTCTACTCCCACAGAGGTTGATCATCTTGTTAATAGTGTTACATGCTCACTGTGTATAATCCTGAATACTGCGGCTCCTCTGAAAAAGAAGACAACAAATCAGAGATGCTTGACACTCTGGTATAACTCTCAAACGTGCACCCTAAAGCAGATCATGTGTATGATAGAGAGGAATGGTGTTGCACTCATTTATAAGATCTTTGTTTAGCCTTGAAAGAGTTTGTTACTCTATAGAAATGCCCTCTGTAAAGCTAGGAGATCTTACTATTTGTCACAGATTTAGAAAAAGAGGAACAACCCCAGGTTTCTTTTCAGTGCTGTAGCCAGGCTGACAGAGTCAGAGCTCTGTTGAGCCTGTCCCAGCTATCATATGGGCAATTTAGAATCACCAATTAACCTAACCCCACTAACGTGGGAGGAAACCGGAGTACCCGGAGAAAACCCACGCAGACACGGGGAGAACATGCAAACTCCACACAGAAAGGCCC
>JAVDPK010017008.1:0-14963 GCA_034780415.1 Cichlasoma orientale
ATCTATCTATCTATCTATCTATCTATCTATCTATCTATCTATCTATCTATCTATCTATCTATCTATCTATCAGCAGTATGGCTCCGTATAATTCTTAGTCGGTGATGAGACCAATTTCAGTCAGTGCCATTTTTGGGCTGATGTGGGGAATGTCTCACACTGGAGTGATGAGAGAACAGGGAAAAGGTGTGAGGTTGGAGAGTGCCTGTAAGAACTCACGGGGGTTATTAAATCGTAGGATAGGTCCACCTATTCTGTGATTGTCTTATAGTCTTAATGCCCCAGTCATTCAAAAATGTTAAACATTAATGCATTTAATAAATAACACTGCTGGTTCATTTCTGTTAAAAAAAAAAGGATCTATTTATTCAAATGTGATTTGTTTATTTTGGAACACGGATATGTTTCTCTGTGAAATGTGTTTGACATTGGTACTAGATACTAAAAAAGTGTTCTAAAGATGGTGATTGGAGGACAGTTTGCTCTTACATGATGTTTCTGAAATGGGTGCGCATGCAAAGTGCCAGTCCCCTAAAAGCTGTGCCGACCTGTTTCATATTCATCTGCACCTGTTCTGTCACAACAGAATGGCTGGCAGGCATCGAGAGCAAGGACAGAGGGGCGCACACACACGCACATACACACCGTATGCAAACACCAAATTAGAAAATGACTTTGATGCCACATTGACACAAACTTTCATGCACACCGACGCTCGTACATTTGAGGCGAACTACAAATAAAAGACAAACACCCAGAGGTGTCCTGGTGTCCCACATCAACTTTGTATTCATCGATAAAGCGGATTACAGTGAACCAGAGTTTGATGGAATGTTAGTGTCGCATGGGAAATCTAAATACAGCCTAAAGTCTTGTTTATATAGTGGGGGGACAGCAGTAATTGTGATAGAAGACTCCTGTTTATTTTTCTTTTCATGCATGGCACTCTGCATCCATGCTTTATTTTTTTCTCCATGAGCCACTCCATCACCATCACACATTCACGCACAAATGTGCATGCTACTCTGCAAGCACAAAGGAAATTTGATCTATTTTGTGCAAATCTTTTTAAGTGGTCATCAGGATGATAACTGACCTACTCACTCCTGCTAATAAGGTGATATGGTTTAGTTGAAAGGAGGATACGAAAGGGAAAGACAAAAGTTGTGGCATACCTTAAAATAGATGTTGAATTTTGCCTCACTCTGATTAATATAATAATTATCAGTCTTTGATAATTAGCTGTAACCCATTACAAATAGTTTTCATCATAAACTTCATTAAGGATCTTTTCATATGAAACAACCTCTTTTTCTGTGTGTTTGTTCATGTGTTCTGTGCTTGTGTGTCCCTTTGGGCCATATGTGCACACAAAAACACTGAATAACACACCACTGCCCCCATGCATCATATTTTTACAGCCTACACTTTGAGTTGTCTTTGCCTCACTAATTCCCTCGTGTCTCTTTTCCATTTCTCTGTTGTGTGGTCCGTTTCTCCCAACTTCTCTCCTCACTGTTTTTCTCTCACGACACCCCCTTTCTCCATCGTTTTTCTGTTTCTTAATCCTTTTAATCCAACAAAAATAAGGGGGGAGACAACTCATCCATGAAACACTGAGAACTCAGAATGGAGATAAACAAGAAAACTAAAAGTTTTGGGGATTTTTCTGACTTTAATAATGTTGTTTTACAAGAAGAAGAAGGAAAAAGAAAAGAAAAGAAAAGCGCTTAAAAGAAGCTTAATGTTCCCATTGATGGGGACCTAACCAAAAGCAAATAGCAAACCAAGCAAGTCAAAAGGGATTATGTGTGTGTAGCCTACACACTCCAGCCACACCACTCTCTCTTTCTCGTTTACTTACACTGATAAAACATGCAATGATACACACTCCTCTGCGCTGTCAGCTAACTGGAGAATGGGCTTTGCTCACGGGTTGTTATTATTTTCTGTTATTTTCAGTGGGAAAGATGAACTTTTAGAAAGTCTTTCCTCAAAGCTTTCTGCCACTGTCTTACATCGCTAAGTTTCAGTCACTATTAATTATGCCAACGCAAGTGATTTTGAAGAAAAGGACACCAACAAACAAGGTGGTAATCTGTACTCCCGGCAATGTTTTACTCATCTATTACTGCTAATTCCTATGGGGCTAAATAGCTAAATAGACTCAGCTGAGTTTTGTTTATTTTTGCTTCATGAAAGAGTAATATTGTTTTCTTGCTCTCCCAGCATGAGCTCCGCTGTGCAGTGCAGTCATTTGCTGCGATGGCAGGAGTCCAACAGCCATACAAACATACTGTCTGTGGAGTCCATCCATCTCTGCTGCACTGGTAGACTAGCGTGTAAAAACAATTCTACCAAAGCCCCCAAATCATTAATGATCAATATTTCTGAGCAATAAAACCCCATGCATTTGCGAGTTAAGACAGATACAGACGGATCCACGTGGCATCGGAGAGCAGTGCTGCTCCCAGACATCAACACAGAAATGACAACGCGAGAAAGATGACAAAAACATTAAAACACACGTATAGGAGACATCTGGCATGTGTAAACCACAAGCAGGGATATATATACACACACACACATACTGCTGCACACTTACACAAACACAGACAGAGAAAGGGAAGGGAACACAGCGCAGACAATAAGATCACTGATGGCTGCACGTGTAGTTAGGGCTCTTTATTCTCTCATGTCAATTCCACTTCCACTATCAGTCTGACTTATTTCCAACAACAGCCTTAAACAAGCTAAAAACATGACAGACAGACATCTCCCCACTTTCATTTGCTGTAATTGTATTAATTTTCTTCCAACTATCTTCTCTTTAACCTCTGAGGAAAAATCATCTGGCAAAATAGGATTTCTCCCTGCCAGCAGAGAAAATGCCCCCCCACACCCCACCCCACCGAACTCAGACACTGCCCACTTAGTCACTTGATTATCTCGCCAGCACACCAAATGCTGTTTCCCATTTCAGAGAGAAATTAAAAGAGACGGTTTTACCTTCTCTTACAGTTAAAGGACTAAAATATTCAATATGAGGGGAAGCTCATATTAAAAAATATGCTCATTACATTTAGTCCTATTTGTGAGGTTGAATCCTGTAAAGTATTTTCTTACAGGAAAAAAAACAACAACAAGTGTACAGTGTAACTACAATAAGATTTTTCATGTAGACTCAGATTCCAGTCCAGATCGAGTGGCCTGCACTAAGAAAGCTGACTCAGCCTTTTCGGGCCATTTCAAAGTGTAATCTTGTAAAAAGGTAAGAATGCAAAGATGCTGACGCTCAGATAGCTTCTCCGTTTCATTCTTTTTCATCTGCATTTCAAATGTGAATCATTCTCGGGAAGTTGTGTTCAGGTCCAGTGAAGAAGTTTTTAGGACAGAAGAGCGGGAGAAGCTGAGGTAAGTAGTTGATTGTTTGAGTGCAGAGTGGGTCCCTGGTCCAATATCTGTGCAACAGAACACAGGTTCACCCCACACTTGAAACACAAAGAATTTGGAGGGAGGAGAGGGATGAAGAGAGGGGGTGGTGTGGCGTGGAGAAGAGGGGCGCAATGGGAGGGAAAGGAGGAGAAAGGAAACGAACGGATCAAGCGGAAAATAACAGAACCAGTGTTCCTTATTGGACATTATCTCTGATCCCGCCATGAGAGTGTGTGTGTGTATGTAGCTAAGGTATTACTCATGCTGTATTACTCTGTTTACACAGCCACATTCTGGGGACTTGTCTTCTATATGGGAAAAAGTAAAGCCCCCGTAACCATAAAATTTTTAAAGTAAAGTTTGAAGGTTAGGATCTGGATGAGGAGAGGAAGAGCAAAACAAAAAAACAAAGCTCATTTCTTAGCATCTTCGTCTTCGGGTTCACAACTCGAGGTTCAGAAAAAAACTGAACCAAAGAGTCACATGAAACGTAATGGGGATGAGATGAAACGGCGAGCGGGCAGCTACAAACAGAAAGTGACAGAGAATGAAAGAGATGCTGAAACAGACCCAAACAAACAGCAGACTGAAAATAAAAACAATAGGGTGGGTGAGTAAGTGAAAAAAACAGGACCCAATACACAAAAAAAAAAAAAAAATGACAAAGGGAAGGAAAGGAAAAGTGAGTCAGAAGATGAATGATGCAGCAAAAGCTATGACAAGCCCATAAAAGGGAAACTATGTTGTAGGTACATAAATAAGCTGAGGGGAAATTGTTGCTGTATATTAAGACCAGCAGTGGGATTGTTATAAACACAACTTCCTCTCTATGTCTCTTTTCTTGCTCACAAGCGAGTCTTACAGAAACTGAATGGGAGAATGTTTGCAATGCAGAAAATGTAGCAACAGGTTCAGTAGACTCTGGATCTGTTGTTCGCTGTTACCCGTAACAGCGAAATAAAGATTCCAAAGTGGATAAATGACAGGAGCCGTCTGCTGCTGAATCGCTGACACTTATGATGTTGATAATTATAGACTGAGTCATGCCATGAAAAAGTGCTGGTCAGTGCTGTATGTGACTGCTAACAGATTTCCAGCATTTATGCAAATCAGCTGGATTGCGGAGATTTTTCCTTCCTCTTGCTGATCACTGAAAAATCCTGTAGATTTTGAAATGATACAATATTGCTATACTGTCTGCTGTTGAGCATTTGTTTTAATGGTGGTGATAGTGGGTGGGGGTCAACCTTTCATCTTTCAGGATCAATACCCTTTTTAGGGCAGAAACCACGGCTCTTCTTGAACATGTAAATTTTTATTTTTAATGGTAAACCTTTAAAGCTTACAGATTTCTAATATTACCCCTACAAAACTTTGAAAATGGTTCAGTTAAAAGGTATTTATAGTACTTTAGAAGTATTCAGAGGCAGAATAATTAAAATCCCAGTGAGACATCTGACTGGAGGCACTTAAAGAGAAATTCTGTCAGATGGTCAGCAGAAGCTGGAAATAAGTTTAATAATCCCTCAGATTAATTAAAAAAATAGAGGCCTCACAAACCCACTTTGGTCCTGAGCCTCAAATTAAGTCGATAGAAACAGTCCTTTCTCGGGGAAAGATCCTCTCATTACAAAGACCCACACCTGACACATTTATCTTGTGTGAGAGTGTTTCATGCTCTTCACTTTGCAATTATGAGTGCACTCGTGGCTGCAGACACTCTCATTCCTCAGTGCAGCAGCTCACGGGCCTCAAGGCCCAGTTGAGCCACCTGGAGAGCTTGTCAGAGCTGTCATATGATTCCCCTCATCCATCTTGGAACAGTGCAGCATTGCTTTGGAGAATTGGTAAACACTTGGCGAATCTTTCCTTCTGATGGCCCTCCCCCTATAGCCCCGTACTCCACTACTCCATCAGTCCCCCCCTGCTCCAGAAATTCCATATTCACATTTCACCAATGATGAGCAACAGGAGAAAAGTCCAGAACATTCTTATGATGTCCTTTATCTGATAAATGAGTATGATTGTTAGACTGTGGCTACATGCTGCACAGCTGACCTTTGGTTTGTTTATAAGGCTTTTCTTGATGAGCTTCTCTCCAGAGGCTTTCCCTCTAATGAGAATTGTGATGGGAAAGTGAGATGGCCTAGGGGTGTGAATGGCGCCATGGAAAGATGCTGTATTTGTGTGCTATCGTGAAAAAATGATGTGCGACGCATACTTGTCTTTGAGCATAAGAGTGACTTTTGAGTTTAAGAATGCTTCTGTGTTCATGTTCCCGTTAATATATTAGTGCAAGCTTTTGTTTGTGTACAAGTTAGCATTCATTGTTTAAACACGAGTCTTTACGGCAGACTGTCTGGTGTGTGTGCATATGTGAGTATTCACGCTTCTGTGTGTGTGTGTGTAATGTGTGCAGATTTCTGGCGAAGACTGTTTGCGCCCACCTACGTGTGTGCTCAAGCGTCTAATATTATATCATACAAGGACGGGTAAACTTCTATATAAGCCTGTGTTTACGTAAGCATTTTTTATATGTATGCATGCTGCTAAGTTTGCCTTCTAAGAGGGCTTCTAGGCAGTGCAAAAAATCAAAAAATCCCTGGAATCCCTGTCTTTCAGAGGCAGCAGGATGCATCGCTCACTGCTTGGGACTGATGGAGAAGGTGAGAAGGATGGAGGGAGTGGGAGAACGAACAGGAGGAGAAAAGGAGTAAAGAGGGGGAGAGACTAGAAACACTTCCTTGCTCTGGGCCTCTGGGACAAATTACACCAGAGAGGAGATGTCAGTTATACTCTGTCGCTCTACGACACACATACACGTGTGTACACAAACACAAATCTCCTCAAGGTCATTTGTGCAAGCAGATAGGCCAGTGACAGCGTACAGGTCATACACAACCGAGCATAAACATATACACTTTCGTGAAATGTTACCTCAAGATTAAAACACAAACACATACACACACAGACACACATCCAGTCTGACAGGGTGTGTTATTGAGTAATACCCTTAAGGCCAAAACATATCAAAAGTCTCAGGGAGCGCACTGAAGGAAATCAGATAATAGAATTTCCCGTGAATGTCCAAAAGCACATATCCCTCTGAACTGACTTTGTTGCTATGGAGATAGTTCAGTAAGGGTCTCAGCTGCTGTTTGTGTTTTTGTGTACTTTGCAGCATTTCTGTACAGAATTGAATTAAGCCTTTTTAAAAGCCTTTTTGCTTTATTGGTCTGCATGTATGAAGCAGCAGAGACTGGGAAAGACCAGAGAACATGAAATGAGGGGTTGTCAGAGGGTATAATCCAAGTTAGTGGATGTTTTTTTTTCTGCATGTTTCATGTTCTGAGTGGAAACATTTTGTCCAAATGATTGTCCAGAAATATTCTATAACATGGGGTGGAATTTCGGTAGTAGGTATGGTCACTTTTTAGAAATCCTCTTAAGTGTAAAACCATAACTTTCTTTTGAACTGTAGCATGGCCAGCGTGAGCACATTACAGACTTTCTTCACTGCCTGCACTAACATGACTCACAAAGGAGAGGAAAAGTCCAAGGTGTCACAGGCAGTAGTCAAATTAGCAAAGGACCCAATATGCAGACACAACTCAGACAATCAGGTTTGTAGAAAAAAAAAATCAAAATCACACACACTTTGCTTGTTAAATGAACAAAACCTTCACGAACACAAATGAAGAGAAAGAACAAAGTAAAAATAACAGAAACCTTTCCAAAGATCATGACAGGCAGAAAAAGGAAAAATGAATGGAAGAGTTTTTAATCAAAAATATTTCTGCTCCTAAAATGACATTTTCTGCACAAACCAGTCCAACATCTTGGAAGTGGATTTGGTGTCTTTGTTTCCATTGTAATAGAAACAAAGACACCAAAATCTGTTGCCATTTGCCACCTCAAAAATTACTATTTAAGGTAAGTTTTAGTGAAAACTAAAGGTGTTTTTGGCATTTTTATTATTGCAGTAAAGGCAGTAAAAATAAAGCTTTAAGTGACAGCCTGAAACAGCGCAGGGAAAGTATTGAGTGAACAGTATGGAAGGACTGAGACCCGATGAACATCTGCACGCGTGTATAAGCCAAGTGTTTACAATGCTGTTTTAGAGGGCAGCTTTCAGGATAGGTCTGTCATGCAAAGTGTGCTGCTGAGGTCAGCACACAGGTGCAGGACTAAGCTGTGTGTGTGCACATGTGCAAGCATGCTGCACACAAACATACACACATGCACACACACACTCAGGCTTACAGGAAAGCCAATTTCTCAGTCACAGTGGGGCGCCTTGGCATTTAAACCCTCTTCAAAGTCAGTCGAAAATATTGTCTATCAAGGCTGCATTAGCTTCATGTAATGCTTTTACAGTAGTGAGACTTTGCTGTGGTTTTAAGAAACTACTCCTGAAGCACAGCTCATTATCACAAAAGAAACATTGCAACAACTTGGGGATTTGCAGAGGTTTGAGGGTGGTAGGACAATGTGAGGGTGGAAGGCTATGATGTCCTCAGTCTGGCACTATAGTCAAAGTCCAACACTTCGACGATGGATTTTAATTTATGTCATTAGTGTTTCCATGACATCGCATTATGAGTGATTGCTATTGTTGGCAAAGACTATTAAAAATGTATTAGTTTGTATGCTAAGCTGCATGAAACCAATTAAAAAATGTAGAAACAGCAGGGTGGTATAGTGTTAATGGTCAGCACTGTCACCCCTTCCTCCCACTGTCCAGGTGCCAGTAGCTGCCTGTGCCTGTGTGTTATCCCTGTGATGGACCGGCGACCTGCCTGTCACTTGTTCCCACCTTTTGCCCGGCGTCACCTGGAAAGGCTCCAGCCTCATTGTGACCCTGGTTGGCTCACAAAACGGATCATGGGCGACTGTAAAAGCAGACTATACTGTCACATGTACAAATACAACATATATTCCACTATACATATGTTTTATTAAAAATATTATGTGTATTATACACTTGACTGAAAGCGTACATTCTGTTTGGGGTCCCAGCTGTTTAAATGTTTGTTTCAGGAGCATATGTCGTGAACAGCGAACAGTGTTGTTGGAGCACAGAACAACACAGCAGCCACATGTTTATTTTCTTGCTCCAGCACCTGTCATCCACTGATGGGTAAATGTAAGGACAAACGCTGAATAATTAAATCTCACCAAACATTACCTTCAGCAAAAACACACAAAGTAAAGAAAGAAAGAAAACAGCCGATGTAGAGCTGACTCTGTTTAATTTAAGGATCAAAAAATATGACAATATACCATACAAGATTTTGATTTAATCAATAATTCTTGTGTACAGGTTAAAAATACAGTATTTCAGGAGATGTTCTTTTTTCAGGTGGTGGGTCTTTTGATTGTTTGCATGGTTCTGCAAAAAGGAAAATAATTAGCAGCTCTCACACCAATAACTAAAGAAACAAGCTCAAGTATATCTAATTGAAATTAAAAACCTGGCTGAAAGCCTTTATGTATCTGAAACAAATGAAAAAAAGCATATCTGTAAAAAACACCATTTTAATTATATTTAAAGCCTTCTGATTAAATATATTTGGCCCTATTTGCCTACTAGTGAGTTTAGACCATCAACTTTAGAAGCTTGAGGCTTCTTCTAAGTACTTGTAAGAATTTAAATATACAGTATTATAAATTCCCAACTGGAAGTTTTACTGTCAAGGATGATTTAAGATGAACAGTAGATTGTTATTTTATTTCATCAGAGCAAACAGCTGCTTTTGTACCTGATGGTTTTGGGAACTACCTGGGCTCTGCCTGGGAAACTACCCACCTTCAAAGCAGTTTTATTTTTAAAGCCGTTTCAGTCTCTTTTCTCTCTACATGGCTTTTGTTCTGTGGTGGATGCAAAGCAGAAAGTTAAGAGAAATTGTTAACAAAGATTTTTGTATACTTCGCTCTGACAGCTCAAAAACATGCTGTATTCCCTCTCTCGCACATAGGCTGGAGATGTTTTCTAGGCTAATGTTTTACCAATATTTACTCTCTTTTTTTAATGCCAGCTGCTGCATTCATGTGTTTCGCTAGCGAATCAACCGTGCTGGACGAATCATAATTCTTAAGCTAGAAAAATGCTTCCTCTCTAGTATGAGATTAAAAAAGGCCCTTAAAAAGCCCCCCCCCCCCCCATTCCTGCAGTGCCCACTTACAGGAAAAAAGTGCATACACAGGACATTTACTAGAACCATGAAAAAAATCCTGGAGTCCAAAAGCACCTAATGACATTGTTGTTGATAGGTGCAATAGGCCCATCCCGACCCATACGAGGACTAATAACTATTGTAATTAGCCACACAATAATAGAATCCTAATATGGTGTTGCTTTATCTTAAATACATTTTAATTTTATCCAATTAATCCCAAGAAAGATTGATGAAACTGAACGTTATGTTCAAAATTTCTGAATTTATAGAGAAAAAAAAAAACCTTGAAAGAACTGGTAATTATTGAAAACCAAAACCTTCTCAAAGTTTCCAAACTTGAATATGGAAATATATGCAGACTGGCTTTCTGCCAGCATTGGATATTGACGTTTTCTCCCAGAAGTATGGTCTTCAAGGATTTAAGAAAGAGCCTTGAGTTTAAGGATCAAGCATTAAAAAGAATCAAGGACAGAAGCTTCTTTGCTGGATCCATGAATATCTCAAATATTGTTCAGGACGTCTAAATAATAAATAATTGGGTCTTTTTTTTTTTTTTTTGTTTCAAATCAAAACCTGGGCTGCAGTCACAAAAGGGAAAGATGATGTGGCCGTTTCCCACAGTTTAACATAGATTTTAGTACCCTATTTGTATCTACATTACTCTAGACAACAGAAAAGATCAAATTTATTGATGAATTAATAACTTATTAAACTGTCTTATACTTACTTTTTGATTTTAGTTTAAACTACTGTTCGGCTACAACCTAGGTCTAACACAGCACTTTAGTTTGAGCTGCAGTATGCCATATATATTTCCAAAAGAAAAACAAGACCATAAAATGACTCCACACAGCTTCTGCAGCACAATTCCAGTTTTACTGCCAAATGACTGCATACATAAATATATCTCTGCAACGCTGAGATTTTCTCTCCTCACAAATGTCTGGCTGCCCTCAACCAGAATCAGTTTTGCTACCTTCACGGGCTTAACCTAAATACTGACCTCCTGGATTTACGGCTGTAAACAAACTCCTCGAGGACCTGCCACGTTTTTGTAACTATTTTAGAAAATATGTTGCGCAGGGACACTTAGTGCTCCAAAGGCACATTGATGAGGAGAATATCTCAGGCAATTACCTGGACCATATTTTAACTTGGTGGTTTAAAGTTGTTAAAACAGGCATGGCACCTCAATTTTAAACAAAGTGAGGGAGGTATCGTGAAAGTTTCAAATTGGTCTCTGTATATCCTAATTGTCTTTTCTATTCAATATTTACCTGCAACACATCTGGCAGCATGGATGAGGTAAAAGAGAAGCTGTTTGAGGTGATTTTTTTTAGAAAAATATAGTCATTTTTTTCTAGAAGAGATCTCATGGAAATAGTTCACGTGGAGCTGCAGTATCTAACTCTCTCTGTGCTATGAGGACAGGATTCTGAGTGACATTAAGATAATAGGACAATGTTTAATATTTCAAATTAATGACTTTCAAATAGGCGTATTTTTCCTGAATCCACAGAATCCCGATCATAAGTTGCGCATTATGAATGGATATGCATTAATTAGACAGCCTGCTGTATAAAGGTATGTGCAGCATTCTCACAGGCATCTATGCTTGTCCCAACAAATTGTGGACTAAGAAGCAACGTCACCCTTTCTGGTGTAAATAACAGCGGCGATTTTTTTTTCAGATATTTTTCTCACTTGTTCATCTCCCCCTCCAGGCCTCTCTCTCTCTCTGTCATCCCTTCTCTGGGTTTCCCTCTCTGAGTTGGTGATACAGTGATACATCTTGGCAGTGGATGTGGGGGCTTTCACTGCTGCCTCAGTCTTATGCCCCGTGGTGCCTCTTCATATCTCGTGGTAGTTGTGTTTTCCTCCTCATTCGTCTCCCTCTGCCTCCCACCCAGCCCGCGTGGCCCTTTCTTCCTCTCCTTTCTCACTCCTCGAAGACTTTGTCTTTAATTAGAATTGAACTGTCAGGACAAAGCCCCTCTGACTCACTTTACTTCACCTCTGACCCTCCGACCTCGCGTTCACTTGCATTCACAATCTGCTTTTCACATTCTTGCCTAATTGTGTCACTGCATATCCAAATCAGTTGTTTCACTCTGCCCAGTTTCTTCATGTCAAGCTTGTCTTCCACTGTGCTCCATTCATCCTGTCTATCTCATAAACATCCTGCTTCCCCTGTCTCTTTTCTCTCTCTCGTAATATCGAGGTCTTAAAAATGCCTTTGCTGACCCCCCCCGATTTCGCCCGCTCTCACATTCTCCTCTCCCCTTTCTTGTAAGTTCTCTCAGTGTCTCATGGTGTTCTTGCCAAACTTGTCGCCAAGTTGCTGGATGAGCAGAGCCAGCTCGCCTGCGGCCTGGGACTTCTCCTCCAGGAGTTCATAGCGGAGGCTGGAAATGTCTTGCTTGATCTCCTTCAACTCGCCTACAACACAGTCACACACAGACGCAGGTACAAAAGAAGAACTGAGGTATGGCACAGCAATTAGGGCACATTGGCATGAATGAACAAAGGCATGCATATTCTGACACGTGAGTGATGACATCATTTTACACTCAAGTACACACAGTACAGTCAAAAACACAGCAAACTCCTGCGTCTTGCTCCTCACACGCTCACATTTAGAAAGCTCGTATTCACCTCTTTTTTGTACACAATACTCCACAGTGACAAAACAAAAACATGTCTACAGGCAATTTTTTAAATATATTAAAATGAAAAGACTGAAATATCAAATTTGAAAGTTTTCTTTATGGCACTCAAATAGAATCTCTGGCGCATCTCGCTTCTACCAATGGTCCTTGAAATGTTTCTACAGCCAAAATGAAGTCAGTTGTGCTTCACTTCACTTCACTTCACTTCAATTCACTTGAAATAATGAGTGTAGGCAAACACGTATTTATACATGAGGTCTCACAGTGAAAACCGAGCCATATAGTTCAGGAAACTGTACAATTGTCACACAGGACTGTGTAAAGAAACAGAACTGCAGAAGGATCCAAGAACATTTCTGCAGCACTGAAAGTGTCCATTGTTCTCTAATGGAAAAAGTTTTAAACCCATCAACAGTCTCTTTAGCTCTGGCCACTTAGCCAAACAGAGTAATCAGAGATGAAGGGCCCCGGTGCAACGCGTAATCCGGTGATCACTATTAATGAGATTCAGAGCTCCTTTGTAAAGATGGGATAACTTTACAAGACAAACTCAATGCAGCAGCCACCAATTAGGCCTTTATGGTAGAGTGGCCAGACAGAAGCTATTCTTAACTAAAAGGCACATAACGGCCCATGGGAGGTTTGCCAAAAGGCACCTGGATGTCTCTCAGTCCATGAAAAGCAAACTCCTCTGACCTAATGAAAGGATGATTAAACCACTGTCCAAAATTCCCAGTGGAGTGTGTACAGGAAACCAGGCACTGAGCATTACCTCATTAATACCATCCCTACAGTCAAACATGATGGGACATCATCATGCTGGGTTTTTCAACAAAGACTTAGCAGATAGATATACCTGAAAGTGGGATGGGAAATCTTCCAAAATAAAAGATTGCCAACCTTGTAGCACCCTCTGATTATTTATGTAAAATGAATATTTAAGCCTTTTATTTATTTATTTTACACATTTGCAAAGCACTCAAAACCCCCGAAAACAAAACAAACAGTTTTTGCTTTGTCACTGTGGAGTGTTACAGCTCCATTCATAATTTTTAAATGAACTCAAGCCATGTAAAAATGATTCTGACACATAACAATATGCAGAAAAGTTGAACGTGTCTGAAAACTTTCCAAACACACTGTTCCTTAAGCACATAATGACACAATGAAAGTGGGCTTTAATGAAGAGGGAATTTTTACCTTCATTAACTTCATCACTCTCTCTGTCCACTTGAGCCTTAAGCACATACCGCTTAATCAGGCGCTTCATGATCTTCTATGAGAAGGAGAAGAAAAAGGAGATTAGACAGAGAGGACGTGTCAAGGGAATGTGACGATGAATGCTATATTTACCCAGTAAACTTCCCTGATTGCATATTTTGAAACTCATCCACATTTGTGTGTACACATATTGTACAAAAACACAGAACTGTGAGGATAGGGCTACTGTGCCTCTGAGATAGTATGTGAGACACTGAGAATAGATATGTGGCCAATAGGGATAACCTGCAGCTGCTACCAAGCCTCAAGCGGCCACTTCCTGCATGTCGGCATATGGGTCCTGTACCTGTCACCCCACATGCAGCACACATGCATGTCAAACCAACTGACATTTCTCAGTTTTGTGTGTTAGTAGTGCAGTTTACTGAAAAAACACACAAAATGAGTTTGTGACAAAAGTGCAGTCAGCCGATGAAGGAAGCTAGATTTCCCTCAGGGGAGAGGTGAAGAACACACTAAGGAGGAGAGCATCTTTCCCCTCCTCAGTCTTATACTTTGAGCTCATTTACTGAGTGCCTGCCTTCGATCTCTTTCAAACAGCTCATTAGAGGGATTTTCAGCCTTACTGTTGCTCTCCTTCTCTTTTTACCACTTCCTTTCAGTCAATGCCCTTCCACTGAAACTTGAGAAATTTCTTCCTCTCTGTCATCTCTACCTTATCTTTGTGTCTCCCTCACACCTTCTTTCCTCTGTCTTTTGTATCAGAATTTCCTCACCTCTGCTATCTCCTTTCTCCCTCACTATCATCACACTCCAGCGAACCTCACTCTCTCTATACCTCTACACCCATCTGACCCTTCTATTACATATTCCTTATACAGTCTTTTTGTCTCCCATTTGATTATTCTCTTGTCTCCATCAACTTTCCTCATCAAGTCTCCTTTGTCTCATCTTCTCTCTCTGCATCCAATCCTGTCTCCGTCTTACCTGGTACCTGGTGGGGTGTTGTCTAGATTTTCTTTGGGTGAACTCTTCTGCTGGTCGTGCATAAGACCTGAAGCGTTCATCCTACAACAGCGAGAAACAGATAAAAGAAATCAAGTGTTAATGTCACATGTTAAGGCTGTGGATCATGTCAGATGGAAGCATCTGAAAAGGGTGTTAAATGAAGCATGACAGAGTCAAAACAGCAATAAAAGAAAGGCTAGGGCTTAGTGTTTATAAATATCTAGTGTTCAGATGTTGGAAAAGAGAAGGCAGAGTAAGTCTCACTCCTAGCTTTCCACGTCTATGACCTTGCTTTGTAGCATGTTTGTCATTTTATCAGAGCTTTAACTGAAGTGTCGACACACGTAACAAGCTGCTACCCTACTCTAAAAGCTCTAAAAGCAATAAAGCTACAGGAAACATATTAAAAACAGTAAATGCTCAATATAAAACTAAGTTTAGCAATAAAAAG
>JAVDPK010017009.1:1763-14961 GCA_034780415.1 Cichlasoma orientale
AGGCGCTCTTCAAAAAAGGTAAAACCTATGGATTTAGTGTGATGTTATCACAGTTCGTCGTCTCACTTGTACCTGAAGGCACACGTCGGAACAGCGAAGTCATGTGTTTTGTTAAACACGGTTCTATTTTCACTCTGGAAACCTTTAATTAAATCCAAACTCCTGCTAGCAGTCACTGTTTATTTCTGGTGACGGTGAAGGTAATCTTATCCAAACCATACAAGTAGTTTTGGGCGCATAAACTCCATCATAATTTCGGGGGTTGTTTTCTTTTTGAACGCATAGACAAATGAGCTGCTTTGTTGTTGGTACCAGGATTTGTAGACTGAGAACTGATCTAAAGGTACATGCCATTTACATCCAGCCCGCTTCTATTGTTTATATCATCTTCGCTTTTCTCCCATCTTTTCTTCATTGCACTCAGCTGTGTCTCACTTAGACTACAATTGCTTTAAAACAGTCTGTAAACAGCACAGTTTCTCTGGTGGGAATGTCGACTGTGTTTCCATTCACTAAGCAGCCAGCAGCCAAAGAGCTGGCGCGATGGGATTCAAACTGTTTCTCCAGGGACTCACACTGGAAGCTCATCGACACAAAACCCAACACCAAAAATCTAAAGTAATCATTTTTGACAGTTGCTAAAAATATGAGAAACAACCTCAGGGGAGTATGCGAGTCAATATTTTTTCGAAACAGGATAAAAAATGATTTCATTTTCCTTTGTTTTAAAAATGTCATTTTCTTAACTTTTGAATAAGAGTGGTGGCATAATAAGAATATGAATGAGAAATTATGTTCATATACATCGTGTAGCATACAAACAGTGGTGAAATTGCTAGCAATCAGGTTAGGGCCTTTAATTGGAATGTGAAATAAACAGCTGGTTTATTTATATACCCATTCTGATGGGAGACTGTGGTATACTGATAAAGCTCACATTTTGGCCCAGCAACAAGGAAATATGTGTTTAGATTTATGTTTTTTTCATGTGATTACGATCCGTGGAAGCCTCCAACACTTCAGCTAAACATTTACTGTCAATCTGCAGCACTGCCGAGTGCAACAGGCTACAAATATCAGGGAACGCTGCTTTCAATTCAATTGGGATTGATAGTCGAGATTGGAAAGATTGTCACCACGTCCAGTTTTGTACTTTTAATTCTTGGACTCTATTAGAATATCTTTGCATGGTTTACAGTTCAAAATAATCGTGATTTATCCAATGCTGGGCCTTGGCGCAGCCCCTTGGTTCATCCTCTGTCTGAAACAAACTGTTTTAGATTCTCTTCCTTTAATGACATCCTTCCTTTAAGCCAGCTTTCTTCTGACTGGCTGCCTCTCACAAACATAAGATTTTAACAGCAGGTAGGTGGGGCGCATGGGCTCACGGCCAGTTGGGTGCTTGATATGACCATTTCAGCGAGCTCTTCCATCAATGACATCCAAGAAAAGCAAAGAGTAGAAAAAACTCTCTGAAGTTGAATGTTTGGAGAAATGTGGAATCTGAGCTTTTGGCGTTCAGTGATTACTTGCACATATGCTGACCTCATACTGTGGGGTGCTGCTGACTTCAGCTGAGTATATAGTCAGGTGGTGGAGGGAATACTTTGAGGACCTCCTCACCCCCACTGACACGCTTTCTGTAGAGGAAGCAGACTCTGAGAATGACTCGTGCATCACTAGCAGTGAGGTAGTTAAATAACTCCTCGGTGACCGAACCCCTGGGGTGGATGAGATTTGTTATGAGTTCCTTAGGGCCCTGGATGTTGTAGGGCTGTCTTGGGGGTATGGGGTGTCTGGCCAGTTGCTGCAACAGGCCCGTACAACCACAGTGAGTTTGCATTGGTGGCAATAAGTCAGACTTGTTCCTGGTGGTTGTTGACTTTTCTGTCCTTAGTCACCGATTCCGTTCATAATTTTTATGAAGTGGCGGAAATGAGAATTAGCACCTCCAAGTCTGAGGCCACTGTTCTCAGCAGGAAAAGGGAGAAGTGATCACTCCAGGTCAGGGACTTAAGTTTAAGTATCTCGGAATCATGCTCACGCGTGAGGGGAGAGCGGGATTGACAGACATCTGCAGTGATGTGGGCACTCGCAAATACAAGCGGCAGAAATGATCCTCCTCCGAATGGTGGCTGGCCTCTCCCTTAGAGGTAGGGTGAGGACCCAGAGTGGAGCCGCTACTCCTCCGCATTGAAAGGAGCCAGCTAAGGTGGTTCAGGCATCTGACTAGGATGTGTTCCAGGCATGTCCTACTGCGAGGGGGCCCGGGGTAGACCCAGGACTTGCTGGAGAGATTACATCTCTGGGAACGCTATGGTGTTCCCCCAGATGAGCTGGAGGAGGTGTCCGTTGAGGGGGTGGTCTGGGCTTCTGTGCTTGGGCTGTTGCCCCTGTGACCTGGTGCCAGATAAGTGGCACAAGATGGATGGATGGATGGATGGATAAATGCTGACCTCATGGCCATGCAAAATATAACCATCTACCACTGTAACAGCATAAATATGAGAAAGAAAATGTCTTAAATTCTATTTAGCTTTCCAATTGCTCTTCAAAATATAAAAATGAAATGCTAAAATTCTAGCTTTCTGCTGTAAATGACAGCTCTAGTTTCTTTAGTATGATTATGATATTTCTCTTTATATATGGTCTACACCCAACAAACTAGAGTCAAAGAATTTTTAGGGTTAGGATACCTCAACACCGGACTGTGACTGGTGTTACAGCAGTTACAGCGGTGAGGGAATTTCATCTATTTTCCGATAACTTAGATCATGGGCTGGATGCATAAAGTTCTGCTGTGTGTATGCATACAGGGGGAAAAAAAGTAGATATACATTCTTTTAGTCAGATTTAGAAAGCCTAAATTGCGGTCATACATGTGCATGAGCCCGATATCCACTATTAATTGACGTAGATGCTCCCTTATTTGCACATAAAAACGCTGTTTGCACCTGAAGTTATCATGCAAATGAAATAACAGTGATGAGGAAGTGCAGTCTCACTAGATGTGAAACTCACTGCCTGAGCCTGGAGAAAAGGAATTGTTTCATTTTTGGGAATTTCTTGTGGAATAACAAACAGAAGAGGACCTGATAATGGAGACTACCAACTCCGTCAGTTCAAAGAGGGGTTAAGAGAATAGGTCTCTGCTATCTATACCACCCATAATGACTGATAATATTAATTACAACAACAACAATAATAATGAAAATAACAACATTAGTAGCTCTGTGAACTCCCCTTTTTTGTTATATTTCAGTGTTTCCATAATTTTACCTTCACTTCACTGAATCCGATCTAGAAAAGTATGCAAGCATGCGTGAGGTACGCACGCATTCTCGCCGCATATTGAAGTTATTTATAAATAAATAATGTGTGGGAAAAGTTATTGTGCAATCACATTATTTATACATCCGGCCCCGGGTAGTGAAAAGAATACTTATTTCATATTTGCATTGTCATTCTTTCTGAGCTCGGGGGTAAAGCTCATTCAAGAAACTCTGGGTTCAAGATGTTCAAGACATATCCATGAAGTTTTTTTTTGTCCTGGAAACACAAATACTCACCAAATACTGAAAAGATATACACGATAATGTGATGCTGTGACCTCATGCTTCACCCAGGGGCTGGCTGCTTGCTAACTTGCTCCTCTTTGTTTCCATTGGCTCGGCCGCCATTGACTTTGCCCTAATGTCAGAGGTATGACATGACCTGCAGGCATCTGTTCTCCTTCCCTGGAAGCGTCACACAAACACACATCATAAACATCACACACACTTTTACGACACACACTCCCCACACCCCTGTCTTGTGGTATTTCTCGGCTATCCACGCCCAGTGTCCCGTGGTGTGTCTCCTGTAGAGGAGTGTATGTTTTGTTTATGGTCAGTGACATGCACAAGCACTGTGGGGCCTAACTGAATGTGAGCACTGTCAGAAGAGATTAGAGCCATGTGTGTTTGTGTGTATGTGTTGGCTAGTTGACTGGTGGGGAGACACCAGTACAGATGGGGGCTTCAGATGTGATGAGCGTCATTGCTGGGCCTTCTCCTGTCCTCTTGGTTCAGCGTCAAGAAAAGCCCTGCTGCTGCCATCCAAACTAACACAAGCAGCCCATCGGCCACACCAGTGTCCCCTTTGTCTCCTTGTCCCTGTGTCATACACTCTGTCTCAGATATGCACTGGGTTCAGTTGATACGAGTCCTAAAAAGTCCAAATTGTGTTTTGGGGACTGAAACAGCTGATAGCTCATGCCCTGAGTGGATCATTTTCACATAAAAAGATTCAATCGAATTTCAACTGGAATTTAAGTTTCCAAGAATCTCAGCGCTGTGTTTGTTTGCTGCAAGATGACATTGATTATCACAGCTAGGAAAGAAGTTTCTATAGCTCAAGAGCTAATTCTCCTACTAAAAAATGAAGACGAAAATGAGGAATAAAAGCAGATCGGTTGCTGTTTTGAATCAAATTCCTATGTAAAAACTGTTTACTTTTTGAAAGAAGTGTGCTAATTTTTTTTCATTCTCCTTTCACCCAAGTTTATTTTAAATTAAAGTAGGAGCAAAGCTCAACTTTTCTTCCACTAAAAAAGAATCCAAATCCCTTTATTTTCACTATACCATTAAACCAAACATATGGTGAGTGTTCTATATTAAATATGCATCCAAACAAACTGAATTATATACGTCTCATCAGAGATGACATGTCAGAGAACTGATTATGTCTTCCCTTAACTCACAAACTTGGCTGTGTAGACACACACACACACACACACACACACACACACACACACACACACACACACACACACACACACACACACACACACAGTGGTAAAAGTGTTGTGATGGTGGGCTGAATGCTATAGGGGTTGATGGTTAGTTCATGGCCTTGCTCACTCGATCAGACTAGGCATTTTGTCCAGACACTGAACAGAGCCTTCCATTGCCCTGAGGCCAGATCTCTCTCTGACTGTCTCACACAGTTTGTGAGCCAAAGAAGAATTCCTATTATATTTGTACCTACTAAAAAAAATTACTTTTTTTCATCCTCATTATCATCTTCTGTTACACTGCATCAACCTCCCTCATTTTATGTTTTCCCTCATTTTGATATTTTTTGAAACTTTGATCACAACCTTTGTTTTTGCGCTGTGCGTACACATAGCACATGCAGCTGAATGAAATGCATGTGATTGCTGACCAGACTGTATATAAAAGATGGATATATCCATTGCCTCTGCCATTGCTTTCTGGTCTCAGCATTTTCAAGCCTGTGATGGAAAATTTTAAGATTCTGTACTTCTTTTTGTCAAGCTGACCTTCCTGAGTAAAAGGCTCTATATTCTGTTTCCATGTAATTTTTCAGATATACTGCATGTTGATGGAAGAGTTATGTTTTGCACATAATGTTTTCCATGGCCATGGCAGATATATAGACCTTGACTTTATCAGTATTCTAGGGTCGCAATCTCTCTGGGTCAAAAAACATGCAGATTGCTGTCATGCTGTCTGTACTGTTGTTTGACCCTTTTGCAAAGGTCAATACAAGTCATAAAGATAACCTCAATTTATTTCAGATTTCCACATCAAGCTTGTCATCAGAAGTCAGATTACATGACTGATTGGATCTGGAATCTGTGATGGACAGTGATTGATCATTCTGGAAAAATACATCTACCAGCCTCTACCTGTTACAAGGCATGCGCCATACTCTGAAAATGAGGACTCAATTGCAGGACTCAAAACGAAGAGCCACGTAAGATTCAAAGAGTGTTGTATTCACAACGAAAACACAAGTATACTGCGATGACTCGAAAGGGGCGGAACAGAAGTCTCTGGCAGGGTTTTGGGGCTACAGGGTTTGTCATTCATGTAAACACCTGACACTGCCGGAAAAGGGGTCCAATGGGGGTCTTGACGTGTAGGATTTCTGTCTGGGAGGGGGAAGCAGGTCGGCGTGCTGATGTGACTCCAAAGTTCCAGGGTAAAGGGAGGGCAGGCAAGTGATGACTGGAAAGAAGCGAGGTGAGCTGAACCATGAATAGGTAGCTGACTCTCAGGCGAGGAGTGGAGGTCTCCACTGGTCCTCAAATATTGGATCCAAGTGTGGCAGCCTGCTGCAAGGGACAAGACTCCGCCCAAGGGGAGGAAAGCCAGCCCAACCCTAACCACCCCAAAACCTCACACACCAGCACACGCCGTGTTGATATGAGAGAAAAATATAATGATGAAGCTATCAGTGTTATGCATGTTTGGGTAAAACAATCAGAGTTTTGACCACTACCATGTTTTTTTTTTTGTGCCAGTAGTTGAGTCCTAAATAATCTGCAATTATCCATAATGTGTACAGGTGCAACACACAGACACAGATACCCGTGTGCTGAGTAACAGACTAACAGTAGAGTCACCAAAACTGGATCACAAACTTCTTGGTCATATTTGTCAGATAATGGCCCAAAAGGCATCAACAGCACAAACAGTTCCAGCTCAGTAATTCAGAGGTAAGGTCACACAGCTATCAGCTACATTAGGACACCTGTCAATCAAAGCGGCTACAGCTCTAACTTTAAGCCTAGCAGAATCCAAATTCATGAGATTTAAAAAAGAAAGAAAGAAAGAGAGAAATCCCCAAACCATGCAGCTGTTATGAAGAGGGTAACAATCCACAAAGGCCAAAACTGTTTTGGACCACATTTTTTAAAATATAAAACACTTGGAAGCATTTTGCATTTTTCTATATGTATATTATGTCTTAATTTTCAAAAAAAAAATTGGTAGCATTATAAACCCATGTTGAGGTTGAATCGGTGTCTGGAAGTAATACTAGAAAAAAAATGTCAAAGAAAGAAATGCAGGGTAGATTGATTTTTTTCAAATTATAAATGAGAACTTCAGGATTCACAGTTACACACAAAGTGTTTAAAATTACAAGGCAGTAAGGTTCAGCGCCCATTGAATGCATTATTTGTTTAGAGTTGAACACACTAGTTTTTCTTGTTGTAGATTTTTTTTAACCTACTCTTCTCTTGAGCAAGAATATTTGTTCATTTAATTTTTTTAATCTTCAGAAGGATAATATAGATAAAGCTTTCCTTTGCTAGAAAGTCCATTAAGGACATCCAGACGATGTTTAAGGAAGAGTTCCAACAGACACAAGGTTACATCTCTGACGTACAAACAACTTTAATTTTCAAGACTAGAGGCCAAGAATGAATGAACTGACTATGATTAACCTAATTTTCAAGAATGCAGAGTTTAGGTTCACTAGCCACACCCAGGTCTGATTACTGCCAGACCTGTTGAATCAAGAAATCACTTGAATAGAACCTGACAAAGTGAAGCAGGCTAAAAGATCTCAAAAAGCAGCACATCATACCACAATCTAAAGAAACAGATGAGAAACAAAGTCATTGACATCTAGCAGTCTGGAAAGGGTTATAAAGCCTTTGGGACTCCAGCAAACCACGGTGAGAACCATTATCCACAAATGGAGAAAACTTGGAAGAGCTGGACAGTCCCAGAAGTGACCAGCCAATCAAAACAACTCCAAGAGCACACTGACGACTCATCCAGGAGGTCACAAAAGAACCCAGAACAACATCTAAAGACCTGCAGGCCTGACTTGCCTCAGTTAAGGTCAGAGTTCCAAGATTCAACAATAAGAAAGAGACTGGGCAAAAATGACATCCAAGAAGAAGATAAAGGCTCGGCTTACATTTTCCAACAAACATGTTGATGATCCCCAAGACTTTTGGGATCATATTCTGTGGACTGACAAGACAAAAGCTGAACTTTTTGGAAGGTTTTTGTCCCGTGGGCCTGCGACAGGATGAATGGATGGATGGATGGATGGATGGATGGATGGATGGGTTTGTGTCCTATTTCATCTGGCATAAAACTATCTCAGCATTTTGTAAAAAGATCATCATACCTACAGTCAAACATGGTGGTAGTGTGATGGTCTGTGGCTGCTTTGGTCTGCTGGCTACTAGAAAATCCTGAAGGATCCAGCCATCAGTTTATGCCATGAAACTCAAGTGCACTTGGTTTATGCAGCAGGAAAATGATCCAAAACACATCAGGAAGTCCACCTCTGAATGGATTAAAAAAATGAAGGTTTTGGAGTGGCCTAGTCAAAGTCTGGAACTAAATCCGATTGAGATACTTTGGCATTACCTTCAACAGGCTGTTCATGATCAAAACCCTCCTATATGGCCGACCTAAAGCAATTCTCCAAAGAAGAGTGGGCCAGAATTCTTTCACAGCGATGCAAAAGACTTTTTGTCAGTTATTGCAAACGCTTGATTGCAGTTCTTGCTGCCAAGGGTGGCACAACCAGTTATTAGGTTTAGGCGGCAATTACTTTTTCACATAGATAGGCTTGGATAGCTTTTTTCCCCCCTTAATAAATGAAATCATTTTTTAAAAACTGCATTTTGTATTTACTTGGACTATCTTTGTCGTGACCCTGAAAAGGATAAGTGGAAGAAAATGGATGGTTTGATGATCTGTAACATGTAAGTGTGACAAATATGCATAAAACTTAGAAATCAGAAAGGGGGCAAATACTTTTTCACAGCACTGTGTTTAAATGTAGCACATGCATGTAGCTCAATGACGAGTGGATAGTTTTTCTTAATGCCAATAGTGTAGTTAATTGCCTTCTAATGTCATCCTGTTTTGAATTTGGTAAAGTGTTGTAAGAGTTTTATGTGGTCTGGATTGAAAAGCAGGCCAGCAACAGCACCCCCATGTCCCTGAATTGGGAGTTTAGCAGTTAAAAGGATGGATGAATGGACAGGTTTTGAAAATGTATCTCCTTTAAGTATTAATTTCCTTCCTCTTCAGAAATCTGTATCTGTGATCGATATCTTGCCTTATGTCTTATCTCTATTTTCTCCTTCTTAAAGTGAGGTCCCGCCTCCCTGTTTAGGCTTCTGTAAGTGGTATGACCCAAGCATGCCTCCTACACCTAATAACTACAAACTGGGTACCAGGGGACTGAGTGTATGTTGGTGGGGGAGGGTAAATGAGAAGTTAATAATAGCAGCTCAAGCTCAAGTTCAATTGAGGTGATGTACATCTACTGCAGCAATCCTCAACCCCAACACCATCACACTATTGATTTTCTAAATCACACATTCTATATTTCTGTGATGCCTTAATTGTTTTAGATTAAAACAGTTCCTTCTACCATTTCTAGATTTGGCAGGTATTATTTCCAGTTAATAACTTACTTGAATTATTATTATTATGTTGTCATAGCCTACTAATGCTAATATGGTAAAACAAAAAAAAAGGTTATGTCCATGGCAAACTAGCGACGGTAACAGAGTTATTACATCCAGGCAACAAACACTGCTTGGTTAGGGTCAGAAAAAGGTCATTGTCCTCATGGCAAAAGCAAACCAATGTTAGCTGCTGGGACTGGAGATGAGAATCTCTGCCTTCAGTGCTGAAGTTAGAAATTTTGTATATTCCAAAATCCCAAGAGTTGAACAAGGCTCAACTTTTGCTGCCGCACATTGATATCCAATCAGATGCTACATTTGCCAAACAAATACATGCAAGCACATGTTCCTGGTGCATTAGTTTGCAAAATGAATGCTGTATTCCTGTGCTCTATCATATATTTTCATGACAAAACAGTTGCTTCTGTGATCATTTTATACAGTTTGGCTTTAAGGCCTTCAGAGGTATTACACTGTCACTGCAACTGAACTTTATCTCAGGATTGTTTAGGTCTGAATAACTTTGCTTATTTTCTGGCAGGTGTTTTTTAATTGTTGGATAGACCTGGACTAAGGCTGGGCGATATGAACCAAAAATAATATCATGATATTTTTTAGCTGAATGGCGATATATGATATATATGCGATATATTTTTTTTCCCCAAAAGGTATAAACAAACAAGCAGTTCTGAGTCGCATGGAAACTTTTTTTTTTTCATTCAGTTGTAGATGTACATGAGAAAATGCTCAAAAATAAACTATTGGCATATTTAAAGAATAATGCTTCTCAAATAAATTAATGCTTTTTTCCTCCATAACAAAATACTCACAGCTCTGCTATTAAAATGTAAACGGAAAAGATACTGAGCAAAAACAGCAAAAGGCTGACTTATTCTTTAAAAAGCCAGTCTGCAGTGAAGTAGACTTCACCAAAGTACTTCCTCCTGTGTGTACTCCTGTACAGCCAGTACTCTGTGCAAATAACAAAATATGTAAGCAGACTGAATGAACAAAATTCCATCCTTCAGTAGCTCAGTAAATCCATAGACATATGCACTGACGTATTACAGCAACGGGCTCACCTGCTCAATGCGACGTCTACGTGTCTGGCGGCTGCATCACGAACACATGAAATGAAGACTCGCTTCCGTTATTAAGGTCATGTGACTTACGGTACAACCCAACATCCAGGTACTCTTGGGGGCCCGGGCGACGCCAAAGCGTAAGAACGGACCGAAGACACAAAACACGGCGAGAGCGGAGGATTCCAGGTTTCCAGAACTCTCTGACGTCACTGGAAAAACTATTTACATTTGTCGCTAGTATATGTAGCAACAAAGTCACTAAATTGGCAATACTGCATGACCCACGTGAACATAATCCGCTGCGTGGTGGGGTGCCGTATTTACGCCATGAAATTAGCATATCATGATATAATTTATTTTCTCAGGCAAGATTTTTTTTTTACCGGTATTATCGTGAATGATATGATCTGGCCCAGCCCTAACCTGGACTAGCTGTTTCATGCTACGCTGATAGTCTCCATTGACCAACAGTGGCAGGGTTGTTATTAAAAACAACAACAACAAAAAAGGTAAGATATTACACATTATTATTTATTTATTTTTAATTATTATTATTTTAAGTGATGCTTTATATTACTTAGTGCCTCCATAGCGTGGCGGTTTATGCATTCACTTAAAAAACAAATAATCCCCGGTTTGATCCCAGGAGGAGACATACATTGCGTTGGGAAGGGTATCCGGTGTAAAAGAAAATGTGCCAATCGAACATGCAGAGCTACCCGCTGTGGCAACCCCTTTTACATTACTTTTAGCTATTCAGCAGCATGACCTTACATTTTTACCAGTTAACAATGTAAACCTTAAGCTGCATGTCCATGAAGATGGTGTTTATATATTAATACAAAGCCTTATGTTCTTATCCTTAAATGGAATAAAAATAAAGCTCATGTCCATATCAGAAGTCCTTAAAAGTTGTTGACCTCTCTACTACTTTTTCTCCTGCCTATCTGACTGTAGCACAAATGTGCTGCAAATATGCATGCTTGATTTTTTTTCTATTGGCTCATCCTGCACATAAGAAATTATTTAATGCAAATGAAAATATCATGATTTGATTAGTAACTTTAGCGTGGTTCCGGGATTTAGTACTGTGTGCATTACTTCATTACAGAAAAATGTAATGTGATTACAGTAACGTGTTACTTTCTGTCACACTGAATGTTTATAATGCCTGCAAATGTAATTCATTTGGATAGCTGTGAGAAAGGTAACTACAGGAGCTCGCTAGCATGTTGCTAACACTAGCTTTCTAACAGCTAACTAGACATAAAGTGCTAAAATAACCATCTGACGCTACAAAATGTAATGTTTGTAGACAGCTAAAGATGTTTTCTCTGTGCTTCGAGCCCTGTGTTTCATATTATGGGCACTGTCTGTTTCCCCTTAGGTCAGGGGGTTTATGATCTGGGGGAGCCATTTGACTTTCTGTTAACCCCATTATTTAGAAATTTAGCTGAGGGTGCAGGATAGTCCTGAATGAACAGAGTGAATAGAGCTTAAGAGATAAAATGATTATATACACCTGTGACAAAAAAGTTAGCATTTTAGTTTAGTTTAGTTTTTGCAAATACATTGAACTGTAACAACAGCTACTTCCTTCAGTTTCTCTTACAGATAAGACCGTTTTGCCTGTAAAATGCTAGCATTTTCCTAATGCATTCTGATTGGTTGGTTAAGGATTCATGAGAAGACCCACTCCCTTGATGGTGTATGTTTGCAAACCATAACTAGATGTTAAAAGTAGGCCTATATTAAACAATGAATATCTGGATTAAAGAGCTAGTCGTAGTGGTCGAAAGTTACCTGCTACTCATTTTATGCCTGAAGTCATAATGGTGCTTTTACAGGGCCTATTTATTCAGGAAGATCTCAAGAGTGGCCCCTCCATAGCCAGAAGTACAGCCAGTGATGCAGCGTGCTTTGCCTCTATGTAAGCAAACATGTGACCACAACAGGAAAGGCGCCTTATTTAGAGGGAAGGAGCCACAGTATAAAAGATGGATGTAACCCCTGTGACATCACCTATCGGTTAGTGAAGTCCTGCGAGCCGAGCATTGTTTTTTTGTTTTTTTGTCTTGCTGGACATGATGAGTGAGGAGGGGGTCTGATTACTAAACCCCCTCTCATTGTTTAACAGGTTGTGATTGAGTTGTTCGCCAACAACCCTGCATAGTCCTTCTTTATGACTTTAATAATTACCATAATTTACAAAAATAACTTCATGTATTGCTGACCTGAAACTAGCGATTGAGCCCATGAAGTCATCATGAAAGTGTGCACTGGTGTCACAGAACACAGCTGACTTCTATAGAACCACAACTCTTTTTGCAAACCGAGGAGCCGCCTCCTGCTGACAAATTAAAAAGCGTGCGGGTTTAAAGCACTTCTTCGTTGACTTCACTTCTCAGACTTGGAACCTACGTACATATTTTGTACTGTCCAAGGCCAGGACCGGCCTAAAAGCTGCAGTTATTACTTAACAGGTTCTTAGCAAATTTCATCAGTTTATCTTGTTAGAATGCTAATACACAGTGAACAATGACATGAAGATCTACTGTATAAATACACACAAGTAGCTAGCTGTACCTGCCCATGAGATACTAGCTTAGAGGGAGCATTGCTTTGTATCCTTGTGTCTGTATGTGGGTGTCTCCGTGTTAGTGAGTGCATGAAGCTGTATTGCAGAAGTGTATCTCCTCTGCGTAACCTTGACCCGTCTGGAGTGGCAGCCTCGCCTCAGCAGCAGCAGCAGCTGTGTCACTTCAACTCAGCATCTTCAATCCAACCTTAAGGGACCCGGACTGCCCGTGTCCCTGCCCAACCAGGACCCCCACCCCCCCATGGAACAACCAGCCAGCCCCCCCCCCCCCACTTACCC
>JAVDPK010017010.1:0-14954 GCA_034780415.1 Cichlasoma orientale
ACACACACACACACACACACACACACACACACACACACACACACACACACACACACACACACACACACACAATCTCATTGTTTTGTTAGTCTATACGCGTCTTAATAGTAGGCTAATTACGCGCTGACGCTAAAAGCAAAATGCCCTCCAAGGCTATCTTATACTACAAGTCTCTGTGGTTTTGTTTATGTATTTGTTTTATGTGTTTAAGGGGCAGGTTTTGTTGTATTCTACATGCACACACTTGTTTCAAATGTAGGCGGCAGTCCTGGATTCCTCAAAGGTAAGTCGCAACAGGAAATGACTGGAGGAAAATAATACATAATACATAAACGCTTTGACACGAGTGTCGTGCGAATAACTGAAGTTGCGGTTAGTGTATTTTAAGCTCCTTGTGACTAGCCCATATCAAGTCTGTAATTATTTTTTTTGTAATCTGAATTAACACTGAGATATACTCTTCATATGAGATGTAAAAGATTAAAACGGCGTGTGTCTTTCTTTAGTCCTAGTATTTAACGTCTGAGGCCTTACCTATTAAATCTAATCTTATAACTATCCCCCCAAAAACTCCAGCTGAATTTATAATTACACCGAGTATTGTTTTGTTTTTTTGTTTGTTTTGTTTTCACTTTAACTTCTTTATGTGTCCGTTTCTGGCGAGGCCGTGTCATTCTTTCGGACATTCAGGCTCCTGAGCGTGATCTAAGCCGCCAGACTTCAAGTTTTTGTTTGTCCGGTTCCTGGATTTTCAATCCATGTGGAAAGTTCTGGGTCTCCTAATTTACCCTTGACCATGACTATGCAGTCACTTTGACCTTGACATCACAGCGGATTGTGAATAATAAATAGGGGGCTGGACACCACTGCTGACGGTTTGTTTGTAGGAAAACAAGGTGTTATTTCCCCGTCTAGACAGCCGGGCTTAATGACATGCCATAAATACATAAAAAGGGGAAGTGTAGCGATATCCTCTGACCTGCGACTCTGACCATCTCTAAGAGCTGCGCATTAACATTTTGGCTCTTTTTTTCCTTTCTTTTTTGCAGAAGTCTTTTAAAAGTACTTATTCTAGCCCATACCTCCCAAACCACCAATGGTTTCATGCACTCATCATGAGGTGTGTGTTATTGACCACGGAGGACAGGTAGGACTTTTGACGTCTCACATCAACAACAGTAATGCCCAGCAAGCAGCCATACTGCCTACACAGCAAGAGGAGATAATTATACGACGTCGCCCACAATAAAACAATTAAAGGTACGGCCGTCTTCTTCTATTATGGCTGTAGGCCTACGTGGACTTTGTTTTAGGACTTTTTGTGGCTTATAAAAAAATGTACGCTGAAAAGACAAAAATAAGAAATAATATGCTGCAACAAGCGAAACTGTAGCCTTTACTTAGTTTATATAGTTTATTTATGTCTATAAGCTCCACCGCGTGAAGCGACTAAATTCATAATCTCACATGAATAATTCCTTATATGTGTTCTTTGTACTTTATAAAACATATTTTACTACAGTTGTTTAGAAATGTATTAAATGTCCGACCAGTGATTTAACACATGGCTAATCTACAACATCAAAATGAAATAAGCCAAGCAGAATATGTTCATTTAAGCATATGGTGCTTTAAAAAGCATGTTTTTAAAGAACCATATATATAAAACTAGAAATGTTACAATGCGTAGAACGAATGTGTAAGTAAATCTGTACCGCAATAAGCCACACAGTTCCCTTATTTTTAACTGCTCACTTTTAGGCCCAAATCGACACCTTTGTCAAATAGATTAGCTAGCCTGATTAGTATTTCCTGTGCCAAACAGGGTATTACGCAGCATATAATCTCATTAAACCATACAAAATCGCTTAAAAACCAACAGAAAAAAAAGTAGCCTTGCTTTTGGTTGTGTACGAAGGCGTCAAATCAGTAGGCCGCTGTCAGCTATGAGAAAGGGGTCTGATAACCTCTGGTGGTGACCAGAGGAAAATATCAGGAAGTGTTGCAACAGCATTTTTTAATGTGCTTTAGTTCATTTATGGTTTTAGCTCCTGGCTGACTCTTCTTCAGTGCGTTTGACAATATTTGTAGAATACGGAGTTAACTTTTATTTCATTTTATACATATTTTTAATGTAAAAAAAAAAAGTTTTCTCTCAGCTGTTAGTTGAATTTGAAACCCCACCTTTAAAGCAAACGCAGAGTTGACCAGAAAACCCATGCTCGTTCTATCTTAGTTATTTTGTAAGGACACTGCTGTGAATTAAACCTTATATTATACTATCATTGCAGATTAAAAAAAAATATATATATATTAGATGGTATCCAGTTACCAATCTGGGGATAATATGTCGGATCAATGTAAAACACGGAAGGCTACCAGGGTTTTCGGCGTTCCGTTGTTTTATTAAACGATATCATTGCGCACGCTGCAAAAAAATTGGCAAATTCATCTTTTACAGTGGCATTCTGTTCAAACATGTTAGAAGTGAATTCAATCGGGCTGACCACACGAGCCAGGTTTGGTTAGAAAATTCATAATCTCATGGTCATAAACAGCTCTAGCTAATTAACACTTTATATTTTAATTTCTGGATGATTTACTATACAAGCGCACACAATGCTAAAGCTGCCAAGTTTTGGATTAAAATTAAACCAGTTAACAAAATAAACGAATCAAAATAAAATATTCTTATTTTAACAGTTTATTTTGTTAAAGCTAAACACAAAGTGACGGTCAAGGTCAGATGTTGATATCCACACAGCGAAGCTTTACTATTAATCCTAGTTTGCAGTTTCTTTGTTTTGCGTATTTCTACATAACAATATCCAAGTTTAACTGTAACAAATATATACTTTATTGTAATTGTTTTTGGCTTCCCTAATTTGAAATATATATATAAAAAAGTCATTATCCCCAGAATGCTACGCACTATTCTTACAGACCTGAGTAACAGAATACGTATGTTATCATAAACTTAGCCAGAAGGGATGTTGTCATTTTTTCAGGAAAACCGCATAAAACATAGTCTGCTCCTGTAAACAAAAAAAAAAAAAAAAAAAAAAAGCTCTCTTAAAACCTTTCAACTAAAACGTTACCACCTTTGTGGTTCTTTAGGCTTCCCTTGGTGGTTCGTTTTTTCTTGAAGGAAGCTTTAAAGAGGTCGCACATAGCTATAACTGTGGCAACCTGCCTGCAGAGAATCAAAGAGAGAAAAGGGGAAGAAAAGCCCTTTGTTTAGGCTATTGCCCTGTCTGGACAGGACCAGTGGATCGCAGGAGACTAATTTCAATATCGAGCAGACAGTGTACTAGACAGTGACCTTGACAGTGCTATATGCTCGGTTTACCAAGTTCTATTTTAATAACAGATTTTCGTTATGCTCAAGTACAAGGCCTATAGCCCACGGTCATCTATGACATCATCGCTGAGCTAAAGATGCACTGAACAGACGAGCAGTTGTTTGCACGTGAAATCCGGATCTGTGGGAGCCTTTGGATCGGAGGCGTGGAGAGAGGAGGCAAGGAGGCGCAACACATGGCCTCTTTCTCGGAGGTAAAGTGGCGACTTAAGCCTGCACATTAGTAAACGGATGGACGTCCGGGTCATTTTGTTGTAAACATCACACTGCGTTGTTTTGCTTTTGTCAACTGTTATAATAACACGAGGGGCTGTGATGTGATACCAAGGCACCCAAATGCTTTTCATAAGACCGAGGCCTAAGATATTATACTGGATTGATGTTGTGTTGAATTGCGAGACTCACTAACTAGATGCAGTGATAGGAGAGGCGGTGAGACCGAGGGAGAGAGTTAAACCCCGAGAGATCCCTAAGAGCTTCTCCAGTTTAAACATTTGATATTTTTCTTTCTATTTAAGGCTAGAGCGAGGCCCGGTGCCTTTGGATTAGATTGGATACATGGTCACAAGTGACGGACCCAGCTATCAGATATCGGCTGACTTGCAAATCGTTCCCAAACCAGTGTTTAAGTGAATGCTAATGTTCTCACATAACACTTCATTGGCAAATTTGTAGTTGGCAACAAGCGACATTCAGCACGCATGTGCAGGCTTCTGTAACCCGGCACATTTGTGTTAATGCATAAATTCATAACGCTGTCATCAATAAATGGAATCAGTACGAATATATTTTATATTTTGACCTTTAGAAAATTATTTGATTTTCATGGTTCCATGTTAATAAGGCTGATAGTTTCAATTAGTTTTTTAATAAACAACATGGATTTCGGGGCATATTTAAATATATTCACTTTATTTTTACTTAATATGGATATTAACCCTCACAATACCTGCTTTAATTTATTGAATCTAATATCTACTTCTTTATTTTAATGGAGTATTTGAGTTCAACATCAAGTTCATCCCGCCGTGTGTCGTGAACTTGAGTATAGGCTGACGATGACATAGTGGGCTTTGTCATATCAGATTTTTTTATTGGTCAGATTTTTTTTTCTTTTATATTGTCAGAGTTTCTTTTAACTGCCTTGATTGAGCCAAGCGAAGACTGGGTTATGATAACTTAGTGGTATATAAATTGATTTTTTTTCTTCCCTATTCGAGAATGGTGGTGGTAAAATGTGAATTTGCAAAGAGATTGCTGTAAACTGTTGCTGCTCTTGTATAATATAGAAAGGCGTAAACAACCGGAGAGTCGTCTTGGATTTATTTATTTATTTTTAAGAATGACAAGCCTGTGTATTCGGGAGAGGAATGCAAAATCCATAGGTCAATTACAAGAATATGTACGAGGATTATGGTAATTTGATGAACATAGACCACATTAGAAATTGTTGGGCCAGCTATTTGCAGAATACCTCAATCATGTGCATATGATGGTGACTTTTTTTTTTTAAGAAACCGCACTGTGGTGGAGTCTGAAAAGTTTGCATGTGTGTTTGTGTGTGACCAGATCGCTTTTGTCAGAAAATATGATGACTATATCACAGAATATTACATATTTGTTCAGTGTCTTTCGAGCTGCATTCACAAATCAACTAATTAGTGCGATATAAAGCAGAGAGTCTCTCGGCTGATTGAATCAGCTAAGTGCCCTCTGATATCTTGTAAAATTCATATAAAAGAATTGTGAGAGGTATAACAATCCCACCAGAGTTTGGCTGCGAACGTTTATTGGCGGTATCTGTTAAAGTTGTTCATGTGAGGTGTACTAGAGAATATTATGTGAAATATACCCTCTTAAAGTAACCTTGTAGAATATCGTCCTCCTTTACAGAGCCAGTGGCTTCAACCTGCTGACCCCGTTACTGTAAATATGAGTAGAGTGCGGCAATGAGCATCAGTCTTTTCTTAAAACAAGCTTGTAAAATTGGGACATCACAGCTTTATATGACACGGAATTCAACCATAATTTGCTAGAAAACAAGATGTCACATGCACCCTCTCCTTCAAGAAAAATAGTTTTCATAAGAAATAGCATTTAAAAAACTTTTGCCAGCTTATAAAGATATTAAACGAGGCCACGGACAGTTCCACAAGCGTAAAAGGAGAAGCAGCCTGGGCTCCTTTTGGACTCAGCGTGGCTCAAGTGAGGAAAAACAAGATTCTACATTTTTAATAAAAGGTTTATAGTATTTTTAAAAAGCATATAAACCTCTGTAATACAGAAGTTAATGTTTTGTTTTGTCTGAGATGGACCAAGTGGGTGGTACCATGTGTAGCAGAAGTTCGCCTGGACACGTGGTTTGTGAATGACCAATCAGGCGCTCCTCCAGGTTTAACTATGTTAAATGTCAGATTGCAATAAACTAGAAGCTGTTGGTCGGGCCCGCGGAAATGGGCGAGCATAATCTCCTTAATCCAGGGTTTGTGGGACCTTTAGTAAACATCCACACTGGAGACACATTTTACTTTCCGAATTTTAGAGCCTCAGGGGGACAACTGGCGGGGCTACCGTCTCTCTCGTACCCGAGAAGGGACAACGTTTGCTCCCTCCCGTGGAATCCTTCGGAGCCGTGCAATGGATACTCTCAATCCTACTTCAGCAGCCCCGTGTCTATTAACCCTTCCTTCAATCGCTCGTGTGAAATTACCAGACCAGAGGAAGGCAAATGCTATTACAACAATGGTAACGGGAACAGGGAGACCTGTTCAGGTGGCAGCAGTCTCAAACGAGAGGATAGGGCGAGAGACACATCATCCCTAACATCTGACCACGGAATGCACAGTGGAATTGGCAACAGTGCTGCCTTTTCCAAATACGATTATGGAACCGAACAGCTAACGCAAGATCCGCCATCCTGTCAGTCAATGGAGTCCGATTCCAGCTCCTCTCTGCTCAACGAAGGCAGCAAGCCTTCATCCAGCGACACACAGACCCTGGTGTCACCGGGAAGCCATTCGAGCAACATAGCCGCAGGCGGAGGTGAGTGCATTTTTTTTTTCTTTTAAATCACAGTTATCATAATCGCACCTTCACATTATTTATAAAAAGGCTGCGCATAGCGTACACTTGCGGCATTAAACCGTCATTAGAGCTCGTTATCTTGATGCACAACTTGCAGCTTTGGTTAGCCTGCAGGGTACTTGCGTGGTGTGCAAACGCCACTAGGGGTTGCCCTAAAATACTCCACGCTCCATGTGTCTAGGTACAGTTAGAGATAACCTCAACAATCCATATTGCCAGCAGCCTCTGAATAAACAATTTAGTCCCATCTTCTATTTTTTTTTATAGCTTAGATGAGTCTTTGTTATTTAGACATATAAATGGTTTACTTTGGTCTATTTTTGCACTGTGCACACAGATTAGTGCAGTGATTTAAAGAAGTGAGTCGCTTTGGTTGACTGCATCAAATAGAGACAGTTTTCTTTTTAATGACTCGTAAACAGAATTAATATCTGTCGCTGTAGACTCAAGAGTCATTTAATATGCTCTGAAACTCGCAAATAAGTATGGGGTATTTGCAAGCACGGCTCAATTATCACGTTAATGCTGCTTTAACTGCAACAATAAAACTTCCTTTGACACAAACCGCGGTATATTGTGGGCTCCATAAAGGAGGCTGAAAATTAAAACGCAAATGAGTACCTATGGTCGAATATAGAACAAGACTGAACAAGTCCTGATTTCCAAATATTGGATTTGAGTCAGATATGTCCAGTCAGAGACCAAAACAAATGCATTTTGCTTGTGGAGGGAATGACAGCATCCAGGGGCATCAGCTCTCTCAATTTAACATAAAGCACAAACCCTGCATCAGGGATCTTTTGCAAATCAGTTTACTCTAGCTAACTGAAATGATACATTTATTTACAGGACCGTATACATATTTAGAAAGCGGCTTTTTCACAGTGTTATTCAACATTCAGATATGCTCTAATGCAATGCATTGTAAACTGACTTCACGAGTAAAGCAACATGACGTGGACAGGTTCACCATAACCTTGGAGGTGACCGTGATTTTGCAACTGTGGTGACTAATTCGTTGCGTGCCCCCCTCCTCTTCCCTGTCCTCCAGGTGCCCCGTGGTACCCGATGCACACTCGGACCAGAAAGAAGCGCAAACCTTATTCCAAACTTCAGCTTGCTGAGCTAGAAGGTGAATTTATGCTGAATGAATTCATCACCAGGCAGCGGCGCAGGGAACTCTCCGATCGTCTCAATCTCAGCGACCAGCAAGTCAAGATCTGGTTCCAGAACCGCAGGATGAAGAAGAAGAGACTCATGCTGAGGGAGCAAGCTTTGGCCTACTTTTAGAGATGCGGCAGAAGGTGAATCGATAGGCAGTAAAAAAGAAAAGAAAAAAAAGCCAAGCCTTCTACGCTCCCTTAGGTCTTCTATCAGTGCATGCACTCATCTATCCATCTTTTACATTGCAAGCAATTATTAGCCTTCTTTATTTCTGATATTTTTATAACTAAAGGTGCGGGTTACAAAAGCCCAAAACAAGCCACTGTCTGGCATCCAAAGCTATACATGTCAGTGAGTCTTCATGTTTTGCATAATCGCACAAAAAACTGTGAGAATGTGTTTTTCTGTGTGTGTGTAGGTGTGTGTGTGCGCGCGCGCGCGTGTGTTTTCCTGATCTGTCATGACATTAGTGTACGCCCTAAATGTCTCTTCAATGTAACATCTTTTTGGGGTGACACATAATGACGAAATCATTTTTGTTACCGTTTTAGTCAGAGAAAACAGGGCGGGAGTGTCGGCGAACCCTCGAAATAGGCCTAAAAATAACGCTGAAGTCAGACAGGCAAGCCTGACTGGGGCGAATCAGTGCAAAAAGAAATGTCTGAAGTTATGAACTGATAATGAAGAATCTCCGTCTCGGTTGCCTTTTCTTCCACTGCCATATTTTGTTGGGTAAGAGAAACAACGCCTTTATCTCGTCTCCATAGTTTTCGCCACGTTTATGGGCACGTTCATGGTCACGGGCAGGAGATCTGGAAGTCTGGGTGTCTGCATGAGGAGGGAGAACTAAAATCGCAGTGTAATTCATATCGATATTTTTATGGCTGCGCATTGAAAATTGATTGCCATGACTTTGTTCGTGTGCAAATAAGTTTCTAAAGGTGTTTTCCTTTTATTCACTTTTATTGCCTTTAAACTTGTCTTAACAACAACCACTGAATCCCGCATGGGTTGCATTTCTTTCGTTTAGTGAGGTCACCGTTTGAAAACGGGTTTGAGCTGCTATAAAAAAGTTAACGTTCAGACTGTGCCAGTGAAAAAAAAATAGTGTATTTTACAGTGAACCAGCGAGGACCTGTAATGGAAAGATTCAACTGTACTACATAACTGTGTTCTAGGCCAACTCGGTTACAGCAAGGGACCCGCCTAACGTTGCAACAGCGGGAGAATAACTTGTTAGGGGAAAGCGCATTTCTGAAACTTGGTGCTTATGATTTAAAAGAAAAAAAAAATCAATATGTAGATTTTTTTGTAATCATAGCCTTGTGTGTGCTCCCTTAATTCAGAGTGAATGCAATGCATTATCCGCCATGTATAATGAGTAAGCTATAGCAGTGAAACGTTCTCAGCATGTTATTGATGTGAAATAATTACAAGTCATGTTCTGCAGGACACTTTTCTGTAGGTGACTTTTATATTTTTTCTTCCAAACAAAAGCCAACAACCTAAAACTTTTTGACTCAAACGTCTTCAAAGAATGTATTATTATTATTATTATTATTTTTATTATTATTATTATTATTACTACTATTATTATTATTAGTGAGGGAGGACGGGGGGTCTATTGGACCTATTAATGTACTTGCTTTTTGCAATGTGCTCAGTGTTGTCCCTTTCTTTACCCTGTACTCGTGTATAACTTTGTACAATGAAATGACATATGTTAGTATTTGCATCCTATTTGAGGAGGCCTTATCGCAATGTAATAGGCTAGTGCTTTATGTTATTGATCGTCTTGTAAAAATATCGCATTCCATAGGCAATAGCCTATTTGTGGTTGTAAGGGTTGGAAATGTAGGCCAAAAGTATATACTGTCAAGAATGGTAAAAAAAAAATGGTATGTAAGAATTTTTTTCTTTCTTTTCTTTTTTTTTTTTTTTAATTTTTTTTTACCATTATTGACATTTAAAGAAAGAGTGTTTCCGTGTAGTAGTTGTTTATTATCGTTCTTTTATGTCACCCCCATTGCATTCCTTTCTTTGCGCTTGTAAGGATTGCTACGTTGTCTTGTAAAAGTAATAATGATATGAATGTATATGCGTAAGGTCTTCAATAAAACAGAATATTGAAAAGGTTATTGGTATTAGCCTGTTTTTATGTTGCTTGTCTGAATGTTCTGGTTCAACACCAGTGATAACTGTTGGGATTATTTTATTGGACGTGACCTGTAACACAGTTTAAAAACTACATGTGTCCACCACAGTGAAATAAAGATCTGAACATTAATGGCACGTTTGGAAGCATTTGAAAGAGTGTTTTGTTGGCACATTAATTGTACATGCCGTGAAATGTAAGAAAATGGAGCCCACGCAGGGTGGGCTTTTTATTTTGTGTGTGTGTGCAAAGGTAGGTTATAGGCAGCTAGCTTTAAATGCAGAATTGCAGCCAGGTGCATGTTTTAAACTCTTACTTACACTGAATACTATTTTATAAAGCCTGGAACACTACAACAACTATACAACACTTGGACCGCTTTTAAGTAAAAATCCCGTTTCCGAGTCCTTGTGGTTTCTCTTGAAGTTCAACCTAATCAATGTCACTGGTATGCTACAAGCCTATAACGGCGCAGCTAAACACGCAATAGCTCTGTAAAGCAGTAATGGGGTTACACCCCAGTGCTCCATATAGCCAAGCCTTTTGGACCGCCTTTTCCTTGTGTATCCTCACCTCTGGCTTGCATTGCGGATTTATAAGTGTGATAATTATATATCAAAATACGGTTCATTTCATATGGTTCACGCAGATCAAATAAACACTCTTCTTTCCAATGACATGCACACTACACATACAGTTTTACAATGAACCGTTTCTAAAATCCACAAGGCTCTCCCTACTGGCAAATAAGTGTAAAGCAACGTGCGGCGGTGCAGCGTTATCCTGTCAGCTAACTAACCAAGCAGCTGCGCGTTTGTCTCCATCGGTTTGCAGTGAGTTAGGTGAAGTAGGCTATGTTCACTGGAAACCGCTGTGCTGTCTGTGTTTGGAATCAGATGTTGCCTTTTCAGTGAACTGTGAACGTCCGCTCCTGCAGCCGCCTGACTGAATGACATTCCTGACTTAGTCTGCGCATGATCACGCATACATGTACAAATGTAAGATGGCGTGAGCTCATTACTTACCACAGTCCCCTTGGTATTCGATTAACATTTGGCTTGAACATTTATGATTTAAGATATATCTCTACGTCTTTGTAATTTAGAGAGATATAGTTTTAGTTGATGAAGGTCTCGCAGGAGTCTTATTGGAGATATATTATGTTGCTGATTCTGCAGCTGACAGAAGCTCATATTTGTGCCTGTTTACGTTACTACACTGAACCACCTTCTCTAGTTAGGCTCACCGTACCTTAAATCACAACAGATGGCCTCCTTATATATTCATCAATTCACAAGGAATTTTGCACTGTACATGCAACACATGAATATAATGCCTGTATGGTCTTCCATGAGAGAAAAGATCGTTTGTACACATTGCTTCTAAACAGGCACGATGCCCCAGTGTGTGGATATCAAAAATAATGTAAATACCGAATTCTAAAATAACCCCAGTAAATGTAATAAACTCACCATTCAGTTTTCTCTAGTTGTTTGTGAATTTCACTACATGCGACCTCAAGGGAAGGTGTAAATAAACAGCACATCCTGGCATCATGTACATTTGCGCAGGCCTACCTGATAAAAACGGAGGATTGAAATAACATAGCTATATCAGGACACAGCAGCAGCGGAATTTGAATGATTTCCTTGACTTAAAACAGGAAATGCATGCGTAATATTCTAATATTTTCCCTTTTACGCACCGATGACAACATACGCGCGTCCGTGTAGGTTTTAATCTCAGGAATACACAATGCATCACGTTCAAAGGGACGCCAGTCTGATGCGAAACATAACCTTTTAAGTGTACCAAGTATTTGTTGCAATAATTAACTTAGGCTATGAAATAATGCCAGGTGATCTTAAAGTGCCTTTATTGAATTTGATCACCGAGAGAACGTCATTTATAACAGCTCCAATCTTTCCAGGTCATCAAACGCGTTGTTGACCACGAAAGGAGATAAAATAGTATCTTATGTTTGCGCGTTGCCTTGTTAAATTGGTAAGGAGAGAATAACATGTGCAAAATGCACCTATGATGTTCCTTACTTTGTTTCCTTACTTCTGCTGTTATTTGTAAGCAAATCTTCGTGGCCGTGCTATGTTAAAAAAATTATTGTTAGGAGGATTCAGAAAAACCTGTTATGATGCGCTAACAGAATTTAAAGTGCAACAATGATAGAAACTCACGAAGGTCCCAGTAGCGCTTATATATGTGCTCTTGAGCCTGTACAACCTGCATAACAATTTAGTGACATGAAAACGAGAGCGAGAAACAATAGATATGAGTCAGGATCCGTGGCTTGTAACAAACTGCATTAGATTAGCGTTCAGTAAACTGCAATTCACAGCAGCTATAATTTGCATAACGCGTTAATCCAAATGTATTTTGACTGCTACGTAATTAGTCTAAGCACCCAAACAAGTCTACTTTGAGCTCAGCGTGAGCGCGTTCGCTGCCATGATTAAATGATACAAACACTTGTGTGTATTTACAGGCCAGTTCAGTCAGTCATTTGTAAAATGGTTGGACTTTTTAGACTCATTAACTTGACATTGAGGCCTTTGAACTGTGTCTAATCAAATGATGAAAAAAGGAATTTTAACTTGAACTTCAAGCCAGATTTATCTGTTGAGATTATTTATGACTTTTGCTTTTCCTTATCTATGCTGGAAAGGGGGTTTTGACGTCCAAAAACAGCAGTGCAGGACGCTGTTACTTGCCACCCCTTTTCTCCAAAGCTACAATGATTTCTGCGTAATATCTAATTTTAGTTTGCTCTTACATGTCTGTATTCGAATGTGGTCGAATTCATTTTATACAAAATGGCCAGTTGAAAAAAGCAAATCAAAGATATATTTTGCTTTTCCAGACAATCGGGGGATATCTGGCTTTGCAGGTTTTTTACAATAGGTCTTTCACAGCTCTTGAGCACTTTTGACTTTGAGACTGGCTAAATCTGTTTATGGCAGGCTGTCTCCGCGTCCCAAAGGTCACTGAGCTTCACAGTGCCCTTCGCAGAGAACTTGTGTGGAGTGTGGTCTGCGTCCCCCGTCACCCCACTGCCGTTTATGGTACAAAGCTGGCTAGAGAAATAGAAAGCACTGTTATTCCTACTAAAGTGTGTGGCAGGGGGAGTGTGGAGTGCGTGGACATACGTGAGTGTGAATGTGCGTGTTTTAAAGGAGAGCGTTAATGTGATAAAGAGAAGATAGGTAGGATGCTCAACGTAAGAGATCTATATCGTTTTACGTCTTTCAGAACTGTTATACATTGATTTTGACATGATTTGAAATGAGTTCGCGATGAGGTCCTTTTTTTTCCCTGAAATGTGCCCCCGTATCAATTTGTTTTTCAATAGCATCGCGCCTCCAACAGCCCTTAATACGGGGTGTGAAGGTTTCATTGCTGCCTCAAAAGAGCCGAATTCCTTTTAGACCAGTTGTCCCTGGTGTAAAGAAAGGCAAAACATTTCAGAATTGATTGAAGTCATTGTAATATTTTCTCGATCAGCCTGTTATATCATCACGGCCGGGTTTTGTGTTATATTTTTACACTAATAGCAACAATCAAAACATTGTGCACAACGCTAGTCAGCTCATATTTACGCAGTATTAGGCTGTGTAATCTGGTTGTTTTGATCACATTTTCTTTCTTTCTTTCTTGCAAGGATTTTAGTGTATTCAGTACTTCTGATGGAGGACTGGCTTTTCCAGGCCGACTCTTGGGCCTTAAAGCGCCCACTGAAGGTCAAGTATGTAAGCATTGAGCTGTACATACTGTGGTACCTGTTTAAAGCTGTTTAAAGCCGTTTCATACATAATGGAAATTTTTGTGTCACCTGTTCAAATTTGGTCAGCATCGGTTCAAGTCGTATGTGTATTGCTATCTATTATTTAATATGCAGTGACTGAAGTGACTATATTTACAGTGGTAAATGTATGGACTGCTACAAATGCAAACATATGTCAAAGCGAACATTAGCAGTAACTGTTTAAGTAGGAACGTCAAAGATGTCTGAAAATACTGCAGAAAGCTCGGCGCTTTCAGTTTGGGTATACTGAACCATTTTACGCAAGGCTAACGCAAACAAAAACGACATCCGCGCAGAAATCATCCAACCATGTCTCAGTTTGCATTGATGCTCAAAACCTTATCACGATTCACACAATTATCCTGCTGTAATTGGGGTTTATGAACTTTGTCTCGATTGGGCTTGGTCACAACTGAAAATATTACATCAAATACTGAAAATAAAAACCCCTCGAAATTTGCATCTGACGTCTAACAAGTAAATAAAAATAATATAATTACTACACTAAAGTAAAGTTATTTCAAAATAGGGTGAAACCAAACAAAGTGCATATTCTTTAAGTTAGCAAATTCAAATTAAAACAAATGCGTCATGCGTTGCAGCTCACGGGTAATTTTGCTCCATCCGTGCGTAATTGCGTTTATTTATGATAGGCGACACAGTTCATATCAGTCCCCTGATTTTAAAAGGTGATTTAGGTATTTTAGAAGATTAACTCTAGTAAACGGAAGCCCAGTGCCTAAAAATATCTTTTTAAATATATCAGCATGTGACAGGCCATAGCCTGAAGTGGGATCTTCAGATAAAATGCTCTTTATTTATTCTGACATTTGTAGAATAGTATTAAGCGTGAAGCAGAGTCCCTCTAGCAAAACACAAATAGAAGCTTACTTTTAGCTTCCCTAGAATTTTTTCAGATAGACATACTTCACTGTTCCTCTGCTTAAATGGTTTCCAGGTCTCTCTCTCTCTCTCTCTTGCTCTCTCTCTCTCTCTCTCTCTCTCTCTCTCTCTCACTCTCGCTTCTTTTCAGGACGTCGAAATAACACATGGGAGCTGAATCCAGTAGCCACTGTACTGAGCGATTTCTTGTGATGTGCAATCATTTAATACTACTAATAAAAAAAAGTTAACACATTGTTGTGAAAGCTTTATGTCCTTGTGGTTGAAAGTGAAATACACTCTGGAGATTGCTCTAAATGTAACAGCAACACACATCCTTATCTTGTCAACCATTGTTGCCACCACAAACGCTTTACGCTAGGTGCACTCACTGAGATCTCAGTAAAAATAAAGAAGAAAGAAAGAAAGAAAGAAAGAAAGAAAGAAAGAAAGAAAGAAAGAAAGAAAGAAAGAAAGAGAAAGAAAGAAAG
>JAVDPK010017011.1:4259-14945 GCA_034780415.1 Cichlasoma orientale
CCCCCCCCCCCGCAGGGGCTGAAGTGGCACAATTTAGGTGCATCATGTCCACATTCACAGCCACATCTCCCTTTACCAACAACCACCTTTATAACCAAACATGATGACACTAAAAGCCGAGCTGTGCTGATCGGAGATCAGCTGAGGACAATTAGAAAGAAGGTCATATTTTATTAAAGAATGCACTCCTCACCTAATTCTTGATGGCCTTTCTTTTTTTCTTCTTTCCACTTGAAAGCGCTCATGCATAAACCACAGACACACACTGACTCACACGCACACACACACTCACCTCTTCTGACAGTTCCTGCTGAGCCCCCGCTGCATATGGTCACATTTAGGCATGTTTACACACAAGAACTGCAAAGGGACTCGTGCATGCGAGTTAAAATTAGCGAGGAAGCCTGCGCGCAGTGGGATAATTGAAACGAATGAGGAGGAGAGGTTTATCGGTCGGGCCTGACTGCAACGAAAACAAAGGTTTCAACCTCACAAATTCAAATAATCATTGACCTTGGAGGCCTGGTGTTTGTCTGGCTCTGGATTGTTCAGCCGGTGTCACTCTCCTCTATCACTTCTGCCTCCAGACAGTAATAAGAGCGAGGGGTGATGACAGACAAAGAAAAAACACAGGATTTGATGGTGTCTCTATAAAAAGGAAACTGGCCTTCTTGCCTCATTTCCCGTGACCTTTTCTCCTTCTAGCCGTACATCAGCCCTTCCTCAGCACTATACCATGTTTTTCGGTTTGGGGGACCACCCTCAAAGACTGCTTATTGTTCTGTTACGTCAAACAGTCTCGAGAAGCATTCGAGCGGCTGCTTGCGCAGAGCTTGTTGATCCATCTACCTGTGTCTATATCATTACTTCCGTCTGCTCCGCTCACTCTGCTTGTACAATGCGACAGGCCTCATAGTCGGCCTCTTAGCAGTGCTGCTGTTTACAAGGTGTTTAGAGCTTCAATTGGTGCCAGTGTTTACTTGCCAGAGCCACTTACAGCGCAAAAGCAAGCGCTGGGACATTGCTGCGGGGTTTTTCACACTGACAATATGTTGTTGCTCAACACGACACCCGCTAAGCAATTCCTGTGAAAAACACACACTCCGAAGCATATGGATATGCAGATAAGAGTTCTGCGAGTCCCACACATCCACACAGACATGTGGCTTTATTTATAGTTCCGCCAGTCCCAAAGATTTACTTCACTTTAAGACAAACGGCGCTGAGCCGTCGAGGAGGTTTTGAACGGTGTAAACTTGCTACATGCTTCATTTTGTGAAATCAATAGTAAAGCAGGCGGACTCTGGTGTTAATTAGTTTGCAAAGCTGCATTCTTGTCGCAGAATCTCACGTTGTGAAACATTTATTCTAAACAGCTGTACTTTGCCACCCATTGAAGGTGTGTGTGTGTGTGTGTCTGTGCAAGGATTAAAAAGTCTTTGTGTTGTTTTTGCAGCTCTTGCACGGTGACCGCTCTCGTGTTATGCACAGAAAAACTAAAATGGCATTTGAAGAACAGCGACGCTGCTTCTGTAATGAATCTGAGCTCTAGTGTCCCCCCCCACCCCACCCCACCCCCACGCCCCCGTCAGCTTTTCTACTATACTCACATCTCATTCAACCGCTAAAGCACACTCACAGGGCACACAAACACTCTCGCTTTCATATCGTATGCATAATTCAGCAGGCATCCAATTATATCTGAAAATAAGTCTATATGAAAATGCAATATTAATAGATTACTTTGTGCCCCGAGGAACTCTCAGTGTAAGAATAAGCTAATTTGAGGTCATCACTCCCTCAGTCATGAACTCTCCCAAATCCTCCCGACTCCAAATGGTGTTGAAGAACAAATCGGAAGAGATTGAAGTAATTGAAAGGCAGCCAGTAAGAAGTCGCCACAGCTTTTACCTCATTCATCTCGACACTGCTCATCAAAACTATCTTTTTTTGCTCATTTTGCACTCAACTCGCAACAAAATATTATGCAGTGAAATGTGCCTCATAATCAAAGTTTTTTTTTTGGGTTTTTTTTTCATTCATTTATCCCAGCAAGTTCAAATCCTCAGCAAACATGTGACACAAACCAGAGCTAACACGTGCTTTATAGGGATGCTGCTGCCAGTTAGTCCAGCCGTTTGGCCCGGACTCGTACATGAGCTCAGCGTTACTTCAGGCAGACCGAACAGCGAAGTTTAGCTAATAACAGGCTGCGTTAAACCCAACAGTAAACTATGAACAGTGGGCTGCTGTTATGAAATCTGCTTGGTATTAAAGTGATATTTTTCACTGGGTTGTCCTCAGCTGTGTGAAACAAGTTGGTAAGAACTCAGCGTGCCTTTTACAGTCCATCATTGGGTAGTTTGAATATAGGAGTTTTCAACAGAGTGCAGTGGGATTGTCCTATCATCTTATCCTAATCTTTCATTCAATTATGTCACAGCAATTAAATATTCTACTTTTGTTTTTAGATCAGTTAATATTATGACTAAACAATTAACCCCCCCCCCCCCAAGATCAGTTAACAAAAGCATCTTAATTCACTTAAGTCAGTGATGGTGTCTTTTAAAGCCAGGCCTTCAGTGTGAGGATGTGGATGCACCTGTATTTCTCTCCCTGTGTATGACTAAGATTAAAGCAGTTTACTCAGCGCAGCACAAACACTCTGGGATCGATATCTTAATGAGCACAGCAGGCTTTTGACTCACTCCCCAACAAGAGCACCTTTCTTGTCCCGAAGCACAAATCACTAAAGAGCCCAGTGGATCAATGTGTCCTTCCTTTTAATGAATGTGCAGTAAACATGATTAATGTCATTATAATCACTCTCCCCCCCCCCCCCCTGTTTATCTCCTCACACTTCCTTCTCTCTTCATCTTCTAATCTCTCTTGCTTTTTGCCTCATCTTCCATTTCCTCCTCCTCACTTTTCTGCCTTGTCCCCCTCAACCTGTCCTCCAACGTGTAGGTGAGACCTTCTCAGAGAACTACAGCCACACAGAGCAGTGCAAGCCATGCACTCAATGTACCGGCTTGATGCGGATGGAGACGCCATGCACCGACTCCAACGATGCCAAATGCATCTGTGGCTATAACTACTTCTTGAGTTCTGTAACTGGCAGTTGTGAGCTGTGTACGGTGTGCCCTGTAGGACAGGGCGTGTACTCCCACTGCGATCACGATCACGACACTGTGTGCGAGGAATGTGTCGATGAGACCTTCTCTGACCAGGAAAGCTCCCTCGAACCCTGCCTGCCCTGCACCATCTGTGATGAGGAAACTGAAACACAGCTGGCTGTCTGCACGCCGACCAGTGACTCTGTCTGCTACAGTAAGTCTGCCACATTTTCAAGCTGCTTTCATTGAGTTGAGTTGGGGAAAAAAATAGGATATTTTGTCACTTTTCAGTTTTTATTTCAGTTTATTATATAAACAAACCAAACCAGTCATATTATTACTTCCCGCTGGAGAACTTAACTCAAGAACAAAAACTGAGCTGGTTTCTATCAGGCGTGAAGGCCCATTTAATATGTCTCAATCACATTTAGCACAAATCACCAGGGGTAACTTCCACATGTGTGGGAACAGACGTGGTCAGAGGTTAGCCCTGGTCAGATTTTCAAATAGCAGGATTTTGAAAGTTTTAGCATTAAAAGGTCAAAGATTGCTGCAGTGTCAACAAAGAGACAATGAATAATCGGCTCTGCCACAAAACAGAAGCCCAGAATGAAGGCGCAAAGTCGAGCGCCTTGTACCAAAGGAAGCTATAAATTCGCTTGGGTTAGACAAGGCGTGAAATTGACCTCATCGGGGGGCCACAAAGTTCAAATCTGTGGTGTTAAATGTCTTCGTTGGTATTGCTCTCGATTTTCTCTATGAAAAATGCTCTTCTGCATTACTTTATGGAAACGCACGCTTCGAATGCACGTGACGCACTTTTGAATAAAGGCTTCAAAGAATAGCCTTAATAGATGGAGCACTGGCTAATGGTCTATTAATCTCTTGTACACGTTCTCATTTTTAAATGAACATTTTATTAAACATTTTCATAGACATTACGGTACTCAGCAATGAGCTGCAGTAATCCTCTTTGAAAGACTGACTTGGTTGAGATTTCATGGCCTCAGACACTGACAGGTGGCTCTGCCACGTTAATGAGCCTCAAAAATCTGTCAACACCGCGTTGTGGTCGAATGGCTGATTTAAATTCCTCTTATAATAGACTTTAGTGGCACAAAAGGCAGACGGAGAAATGGAACGGGGGAAAAATAAGAGCAGGAGCAGTTTAAGCCATGCTAGTGAACAATTATTTGATCGCTTGCTATGATACACATTCACGGTTCCACCGGGAGGAATAGTAATTACTTTGTAGCAACCCCCTGAACTTTAGTAACCCCTGGACTTTTCCACTGGTAGTGGATTTTGAATGTGTCCAGTACATTTCCATCAGCCTCTGCAGCTAATTAGTAAATGTTAGTATGCTAACATGCTCAGCTAAGATGGTGAATAAATCATTACGTTTACATGCTCATCAAAATGTGAAAACAAGATGGAAAGGAATTAAGGGACAGAATTAAAGGAACATTAAATTAAAGGAATATTCCCCTCAAGGAAGCGTGTAGCCGTTCTAGATTTCAATTTTCATTTCAAAACTAATTGCTTAGAGTTAGGAAAACTATCATTTTTGGGATTACAATTCAAAAATCACCATTCAAAGTGCAGTTTTTGGTTGCCTGGATGATGCGTTGCCTCATCTCAAAAAACATACACGGTCCAGCCTTATAACTTACTTCCGTTGGGAATTTCAAAGTCGTGCTCGCCATTAGACTGGGCTGTCCAGAAATATCTGCTATCCCGTAGGCCACAATGCAGCCTTTTGCTGCCCATTTAGCGCCCACCCAAGCAGATCAACTGTGACCCGCCTTGTCCTGAGTGATGGTACTGCAGCAGCAGATGTAACGGTGGGGACTGGAGATGGCATGATATGTGACTGTCAAATAGCACCAGTGGGCCTGCGGGTAATGGCTGCAGTCACATGTGGCCGTGATGATGTTTGCCGGCCTCCCATGGTGGTCTTTGATACTGCGCATACAGTAAGTTTTGTACGGCAAAGGAGAAACTGCTTTATTGGAAATCTCATCCTCATTATTTTGTTTTATGTGAGGAATTTTTTAAAAAAAATTCTTACCCTGCTGTGCTTCTCATTTGTGTACTGTATATACTGTAAAGAAGATATGGCTGGGGTATTTTCATCCTCATATCCAGCTGTCACCAAGTGTCAATTACATGATACAATGACAGGGACAGAGACACAGAGAGATGCAGCATATGTGCTGTGCTGGTATTCTATGCAGGAGGGTCGATATCAGTGCAGGGATTTCTTCTACTTGTGCTCAGGTTTCGCTGAGTGACCTCTATGAGCACCCACACTTGACTACAGGACACACACATACACACACACACACACACACACACACACACACACACACTCGCGCACGCACACACACTCTCCAACTTCAGACACAAACACTTTTTATGAGCATCCAAAATCAATGCAACCGATACAGCCAACATGACACGTGCACGCTCTTCCCCTGCCAAGTGCAACTTCATATCTACGTTTTTCATTAAACTCTGGACGCTGCACACGTGCGAGTCTTTTTGATCTGAAACTGCAAACACCTCCTCCTAATTTTATCATTTTGGCCTCGACGTAGCTTTTCCAAAAGGTGCCGTCTGGTGTCCAGTCGAGCGGGTTTGCGTTAAACGTGAAACGCTGAGCATCTGTTTGAGGGTTTTTTTTTTCCAAGAGAAGGAGAGCGAAAGATTAAAAACACAGATAAAGCAGACTTCTTTGCTATTTATTACCGCACTCTCATCACGCCACGCTCATCACCTTCTCTCCTCCCCCGCTTCCTAACTCTTCCCACAGTGGCCCTCAAGTGGCTGGGTAAGCGGAGTGGTGGAAGTTGGCCAGTATGCATTCAGTGCCTTCACTGCTGCAGTATAATTACTCCGGCTAATCAGAGCACTTTACAGCAGCTCCTCTGTTCATCTGTACCCCCCTCCTCACTCTCTCCTAACACTCTGCCTCTCTGTCTATCCTCCCCTCCACTCTTCCTATTAACCCTCCCTCACAGAAGGCAGAGCGCTCACTTGAATAGTTTGTAGTACGTGTGCGTATGATGGATGTGTGCACAGCAGGCAATTGAGATAGCGGCTGAGCTGAGACAGAGGGAGAGTGTTTAGTGGCTGATAAAGAGGTCATTGTGCATGTGCTACGCCTGATAGTTGCTCATCTCCACCATGAACTGGCAGCAGTCAGGACATCAACCTCTGCACAAGACCCTGGGGTTAACTTCACCATAAAGACCTCAATGGCTCATAAAATTTCAATCTTTTTTTTCTCCCCTTTTGGTTCCACACCCCACTAATAAACACATCTCCGTGCACACACAGGCCCATGCTCATAAAATCCAAGGCTAGTTTTATTTTGTTTCACGATTGTTTTAAACCAGCTGCACTGAAAATTAAATTGTTAAAGTTCCACTACTGCTTCTAAGCTCCTATTCTGTTCCAGCTAGTGTATGCAGCCTCTGTAGGCTTATATATTTGTCCTTTGGTCTATAGCCAGTGTTTTCTTCTTCATCCAAGAGAAATCGAGAGCATGAAGGAGTTACAATAAAGACGGAACACACTGTACTTTAACCAAATGTGTTGAGTCAGTGTTATGCAAAGGATTGCTCCCAGGAGAGCTGTCATCTTGGCTCAGAATGAGAGAGACAATTTACAACAAATCCTAGGTGAGGCTCATGTAAGTATATGTCTGCATGGAGGGAAGATTCATTGCACCAAAGAGCACTTATAGAAGAATAAGATCACTGAAAGGCCAGCATAAAGTCAAGGCTGCGAGGATTGTAACTTATTTGACAAACTGTGTATACGGTGAGACCATCTGCACACTTTCACACCTTCCATTCAAAATCTGTTCTATTTGTGAGCTCAGGTTGCATTGCTAATACCATTAGCCAGCCCTGCATTAGCTGGATGATGTATGGCAGAGCCTAGGAAACCTGACTACATCCCAGGAAAGGTCAAGAAATGCATGTAATACAGACACCCATGTTCCACTCCCTCCTTTTAGACAGAGCCAAATCGATAGTGCAGCTTTAAATAGGTCTCAGCATTATTTCTGTTTCTAAGTATGGCACGCACTCGTGCATTGTTTTTCTGTCCCATGAAAGATATTTTGTACTTGTTCTGTAAACCAATCCCCTCATGCTAGAATGGCCCTGGCACCATCATGCAGAGAGATACAGAGCAGCTTGGACTTAATGACAAACAGAAATAAGTCCAGACAAAAAGCCCATCAAGATCCGAATGAACTGTTAAAGGAATCATCCATAGGTGAATTATGCAACCAATCACTGTGAAGAAACCCAACTATTTTCCATGTCAGAAGAAAGACAGACAGCCATTGGCTGTCACGGTCCACTGAGTGTCTTTTTTTCATATAGTCCAACAATCAGTGATGTGGTTTTCTTTCCATTACTAGTCTTTTTTTGGAAGATTGTCCCCTTGGTCAACATCCAACATGCATATAACTGGCAAATAATCATAGGATGCTTGTTTCCCTGCCTAGTTGAAACACGCTGCACTTCTACAATCAGCTGTGATGAGCGAGGTTTAGTAATAGTTGAACAACTTCATTTAGAAAAAATTAGGTAACAGGTGTTACATTTATTCATGATACCTCTTTGGTGGAATTCTTTGATAGAATTATTCAGGCTTTGAAAGAGGTAACTGGAATTTCTGAGCCAATAATTCCAGACTCTTGGTACAGAACACTGTACTAAAGGCTAACGCAGCTTTAGTAGCGGACTCTGTATACGAGAGATTTGCCAAGGAGATGTGTAGAAAGGGTATCATTGAGATTAGGTGCTCTCAGCAGATGTGCCAGGATGACAGACTGAGCTTGACTCTGTGGGCTGCCTAAAATCGTGAACTTCGTTCAATGTGTGGTGCTAAAAGTAATGAAAATAGAATCAGAAAAACAGCATCTAAAAGTGTTTTTAAAACTGTTGTCTCTATCCTAGAACTCACTTCAGGTCTGAGGATCATCCAGAGTTATAGTTTCTGGAACGGCGCACTGCTGTTAAATTGTTGAAATGCAATTTTTCAGTGTTGTGAGCATGACAAATGCAAGTATATTTGCCTCCAGTGAGCAAGGGGGGAGATACAAATTTCAGCGTGGAATATCACAAATACTGGACAGTGAAATTTCCATATAAACTAATTTTTTAACACATAATTATGCATTTGTAAAAGCCTCTGCAGTTCATTGTAGTGAGGGCTGATGTATAAACAGCAACAACAACACTGCAATATGATATGTCTCCTTAGAATAAGCTAGAATTGTTTTCACAAACTGTTTCACTCCCTGATGAAGGTGTGTGCCAAAACATGATGGACATATGTATGTGTAAAATGATATATATGATTATTTTAAATGGTCTTATATGTGCTTACAAATACATTTTACTAGTTTATAAACCTTTTTTAAAGGTTATATTGTGCTTATTAATGTTGAATAAGGGAGTAGAAAGACTTAGAATACAGGATTACAATACATGGCAACCAGATAGCAGCCCCAAAAAAGTCATACCATCTGTGACACCTAAAGTATCTGGGATAGAGTGTCCCAGTGTTTGGCCTTGAAGGAAGCCCCAGGGGTCTCCACAGGGTTAATCCTGCGAGCACAGCACAAAGCTAATGAGGAGCAGCCTGAGGTTCTGGTGGGAATTACTGGCTCAGATCTGAACTGGGCTGCACAACTCCTTCCCTGCTAAGCTATTTTGCTCAGAGGAGTCTCCGGTTTGACTGGACAGCCCCCTTCTGCTCCACCAAACGCTGATGAGCGCCACAATCTGTAACCTTCTGCAAACCTTTCTGCCATTTGATGTAAACGCTGCAGTGTTACTTGCAGAGCTTTTCAAAACAAATGTGTAATATGACAGGAGTGTAGGAGACACATGATGGATGCATTGTTTTTTCAGAACAGGCCATGCCCATCAGAGTGGGCATGGTGCTGCTGCAAAATGGGGAATTATACTGAATCATTAACGGAGCTCACAATGAAAGAGGAAATAGGACAATTTAGGAAAATTACCTCTTTACAGACATTGCTATGATAGAAACCAGACCCGTCCAGTAGCGCAGCGCTCGTCTCACTTCTCCGGCCTCAACAAAGGCTAAACTCAAAATGATGACCTCGCTAAAACCCCAGACTTTGTTCAACAAGAATCCATATGGCCTCAATGTTGTGCAATGCACAAAGATCACACAGATGGAGCTGTGGTGAGAGGGCCCGAACCTGGTGTGGGGTAGGCTGAGTGTGGGGTGGGTGGTGGATATTTACCCCCTTAGTTGAGGAACATTCCTTCTTTCTGCACACAGCAACTCAGGCAGAACCCACCATCTCTCTATCAGAAACAGCTGCTATATGAGTGCAGCATACCAGGCATCTGCTTGGGGACTTGGGGACTTGTTAGGAATGATTATGATATGTACGTGGGAATATACACTGGAATCAATATGTTATGGGTTTGATTTATGCACTTTATATTTTATACTGTATACATCTATGCCACTGACTGGCATACAACTTTGCACATAATTACTTGGTGTTCGGAGAATTCATCCTTTTTTTTTTTTTGTAATGTGTGAATTTTTTCACACAATAAAGAAGTAGAAATTCACCTTTTTTCAGTTAGATATCCAACTACTGGATAGATTCCCCTGAAATCTGACACTGCAAGCAGGTCAAAATTTTGCCAGTGCTCTGGTTTATGACAAACTGTATGCAGCTACAGCAAGTATTATTATTAAAACTAAAATACTAAACACTGTAGATGTTGCAGATAGCTGGTAAAAATCACCATATTGGCACTGTGCAGTAGAGCCTATATTTTGAATTTATTGGGATTTTCTCTGATCCACACAGGTCAAGTCAATGGAGAGCCATAACTTGTTTCACCTTCCAGTGTGGACAGAATTTAATTATGTTTTTTTTGTATTTTTCCATACAGATCCTAACATTCCTACCTATGACACTCCTACCTCCGACATGGATCTGTCTTCATCCTCCTTCCCCAATATCGTCCTTCCTGATGCCTCTTACAGCCCACTGCCAGGAGGAGAGACGACTACATCCAGCGCTGGTTCTCCTCGTTTCCTCGGTCACGGCCTCAATGAAAACCTCATCCCTATCTACTGCTCTATCCTGGCTGCCGTGGTGGTGGGCCTGGTGGCTTATATCGTCTTTAAGAGGTCAGTTTGTGAAAAGAAATGATTAAAAACTGCTCTGCGGTCAAGGACATTTGCTCATTTGGAAGTTGGTCCTCATCCAGAATATAGTCTGGTGCAGAATGAGTGAACAGTGACGGAGATAGTGGTGTGGATGTTGCTGGAAGCAACTTCTGCCCCGGGCAACATCGAGTCTAAAAATGTGAAGTATTAATTCCAGTTGTGGTTGAAGAGGCTTTAAGCCATTTCTGCTAAAACACACCATAACGGGTTTTTAAAAGCAAAAAATAAACAAAACACACACGCACACACACACACACACGCACACACACACACACACACACACACACACACACACACACACACACACACACACACACAC
>JAVDPK010017012.1:1765-14943 GCA_034780415.1 Cichlasoma orientale
GTCCCCAGTTTGGACTCTCTTACCTTCTGTGTTCCACTGTCTCTGTTGTCATATTTACTGTTACTTCTTTTTGTTTGTTTTATGCATTGAAGGCAAAGACACTTCCACAAGGGATACACCTGTGCAACCTTGATAAAGCTCCTCCGGCAGGCCATCTCTCTCCTCTGTCCTCCTGATGTATTTTAGAAATTGAGATATCCTTCAACATGGCATGCTAAAATTGGAGACAGGATGACAGAGGCACAATCTATGAAAAAAAAAAAGCCTTTTAACGCAAGTCGAGAAGAGGAATCGAGGATGTACAATCTGGGGTCTCTCATTCGCTAATTTGTGCCTCCTTGTCTCGTCTGTCCTCCTGCCTGTGACACTGAAATCAACAGTATGTCATGATGGAAGATGTCTCAATTCCTAATTCAATTCAATTCTGCCTTGCGCTCATTAGTGTCCCGTTCCAACTCGTGTCTTGTTTTTGTTATCAGCCCTTTGTGTGGATATAGAATCTGTTTGTCCTTACATGTATGCATCTTGTATTCTCCTCATTTTGCTCCTGTTGGCTTTGGTTTATTCTGTGTCCTGCATTTGGGTCCTCTATCCAGCATTATCCTGCTTCCTGTGACACAATGATAGGATGTAATCATTAATAGCATGCCCACTATCCCCACATAGCCCTTTACCTAAGCTATGATGTTAGCTAGCTGCATGTTTCTTTCCCTTGTGTGATGTAGACATTCACAACAAGATTTGTGGACTTTATTTTTTTTTCGTTTTTTATTTTGACTTTTTTTTTTTCAAAGTTGTTGAAGGAGTGGAAGCCAAGTGCTGTTTTGTTCTATTATATTCAAGAAAAGGAAGGCATCTTTACAGCAGCACTTCAACCAAGAGGGAAAATATGTATGATTTTGGGGGTGAACTGTCCTTTTAGATTCTCAGCCTTTTTTGTTGTTGTTGGTTTTTAATTTTTTTTTAACCCTCTTAAACTCCCAAAGCTAAAATAAATAAATATAAAATTCTCATGTGACCACCAGGTCCATTAGCCATGTTTAACTAATTATAACATTGATATCCCATTAGACTGCAGATGGAAACAAGATTAGAAGATTTTAGTAGATCAGATAGATCAAATGTCATTATTCTACTCAGACATCATGTTAACAATGACTGCAAATGGTCTCTACATTAAAGTTTTCAATTCAAAATTCCAAGTAGACGAATGCTGGTTCAACTAGCTAGCATGGATTTCTTTCAACACTATAAAATCCCGATTGGCTCGGCAGAAATGAAAATCAAATAAGTACCCAAGATGCTGATGGCCCAAATTTGATCTTAGGCTTTAAATAGCAATACCAATAGTTATGGTACACCTAGAAAAGCAGAGATAAAGAATAACATTTTTAGAGCACAACATTTTACAATAGCTTTGTTAAACATTTATTTCAAATTGGATGGAAGGGGTCTGTTAAAAATACTGAGACTTTAAAATGCATTTTAAAATCAGACTGGGTTGTTTAAATATGAATGTACTGTGTGTGATGTCAGGATTTCTGAAAACTGAAGTTAATTCTTCAGTGTCTCTCTCGCTTCTATGGCATTCCCAGCAGCTTCCTGGTGCAGTGTTACAGTCAGTGAGGCTGCCTCACCGAGTAAAGGTTTAATTGAGGACCCTTGAAATATTTGCACTGCAACTGTCAACTATTAACCTCAGTAATTAGAGTTTATGATGCTAATGTTCTCTTGCTGCTCCACAACCACAGCGCCCACCAGGCTGCTGAGTGACACTTGAGGGGGCAGGAGTGAGTGACAGCAGAGAAGAGGAGCAGACAGGCTGACCAGATGGCTGGAGCTGTAGTGCCTGCAGTGCTGTGGCTTAATACCAAAGGAGAATGTTCAAGGGAGAAGTGGTGATGGTACATAGGAAAGTATCATTTGGGAAAAGGTTTCACTCAGGCATTCAGTTTACTGTAAACCAGAGTTTGTTTTGAAGTTTTGTTTAGCTGCACAACAGTAACTTTGGGATTAAAATAAACTAACATTTATCTATAGTGCACAGACAAAAAAAAAGTAATATAATAATCATGTCCAGTATTGTTGCATTTTTGTGTTGAGATTTGACAAGATATGAGGGATCTTCTTAACCGTTATACCACTCAGAACTGCTAACTTGCTTCTCTTGATTGTTCATCCAAATTGTTTTAGCCAAGCTGTTAAGGCACTGCAATTTTGAAAATTGTATAACAAATTACATTTAAATTACCTACTGTGTTCTTATGAAAACACTGAGCAAAATGATATTTAAGTTTTCATGTCTCGGGAGTGAATCTTGAGCTTGGAATTAACTCCCAGTTTCTGGATGGCTCCTATTTATTTTTGCCTATTCTGCTTCAGCCCCTCCGCTCTGTTCTTTTCCCTTTATTTCTCCAGAACATTCCTGTCCTTGCCATTCACCACTGGACCACCAGATACCCACAGAATTCCTTACTCCCCATACTCCGCTGTCACTTCTTTATTTAAAAAGTGGGTTAAAGAAAGGTCTCCCCACTGTTCCAGCTCATCTTGTTTCCCATGTTACCTTTTTGGTAGACTCACCTATGTAAATTTTACTGCACTTCATGCCAGCCTCTGGCATCATTCATATTAAAATCTCTGAACTCTTCCTACACTGTATTCCTCACCTGTGTGCATTTGGGTCATCCATCCTGCACCAAAAAATAAAGGTGAAAATGAAATGCTTTACATGTTGCAGCACAGGATGAGCCTGTGACTTTAAATTTACATTAGTGGACTAATATAGTGTTGTTATAGTGTTGGCAATGTTTTCCTAACATTAACCAAGTTTTTTGCTGTAACCATAGATTTTAAGCATAAATCAGTGTCAGTGCCACATAATCTTTACACAACCGTAGGCGTGTAATAGTTGTTACCACTGGATATAAAGAAATATTAAAGGCTTTACTTGGCTGAGGGAATAAAGTCAAATGTTCTGTTTAAACAGAGTGAGATGAAGTTCAATAGAAGCAAATCTCTGATAAAACCATCGCTCAAGTTTCTGCAAGATTAGCCATTAGATTTATGTGGACTATGGAGAAAAAAATATTTCCTAAAACTCATATGAATTAATCCATAATCATCCTTTTTAGACATTGTGGACATCTCTTGCAAAGCAGCTGTGCATCAAATGTTCAGTTTAGTGGCATTTCAACCCCATCTAGACAAAGCATTTGCATCAGCAGCTGTGTGGCCATACATTTCTCCAACAGTTATGATGTCCTAAAACCCAGGGATTAATATTTTTCCCTTAATTTCAGCTTCCTTATGATGGTCATAAACAAAACAAGAGGCATGTAATACAAGGCAGGATTTGTTTTAGCGAGGTAACTCCAGGGTTAACCCTGGTTTTCAGTATTATGCAGATGGTTCATTTCTTACAAGGTACATCACTATGGTAACTTATACTGCAGACCTAAGCTGTAAGAGAGCATCCATTCATTTGTTTTGTTCCACTTATCAATTATTGCCTAATGACCAATCAGTTTTCTATAAAGTAGCATCTGTTCCCAGAGGATCACTTGGAGCACCAGTAAGGTTCTTAGATTTAACTTGATTCCTGCTTTTCCTGTTGGCTACAAGCAATCTTAAAATAAATTCCATTGTTCTAAAAGCCTTAATATATTAAGCTATATCAGGGAAACTATTGTACCTAATGACATCAAATTTCAAATTTGCTCATAGGCTAAGCTTATGCTTGAATTCTGTTTTTTTCTTTATTTGCTTTATTTGCAGTGTGTACTTGGAGATAAGGTATAACACTCATTTTGCATTTTTGCAATGTATTTTTAAACTACTAAGTCAAAAATGCAATGCAAAAATGTTGACTGTACTTGCACATAGTTGCCATTGATGCAGGCTTTCCTTCCTGGCAGGGGCCTTTCCAGTCCTACTGACCCACCTGTTTAAAGCACACACACACACACACACACACACACACACACACACACACACACACACACACACACACACACACACACACACACTGTTGCTTCAGTTGTGCAGATAATACTGTCAAGCCTGTATTATATGTATGTCTCTTCATACTTTTCTAAAATTATTTTGTTTGGAGAATCAACCACTCTGCTACTAGTATGCCTATGCCTATTGGTCATATGCCACCAGTTCCTTTTCATTTGAACATGCTCATAGCCGATTCTCACCTTCGTGTGATTGCTTAGCCTTATTACTAATATTAGAGTAAACAATGCCAGAAAAAGCAAAGATATTCCGAGTATGTTGAACTGTCCTGACAATACAGGCATCTGGATAGTTTTACCTTTTTTTTTTTTTTTTTTTTACCCTCAGTATTTATTCAAGGTGATGCACTAACAACCAGCCACACAGTTTACTTGCTGCTGCAAGTAAATCGTTCAATATGGTACTGCACTCCATGGCAACCAAGGTTGTCAATAGTGAGTCTTTTAAACTGACATTGAAAATAAGTTTTTATTACAGTTCCACAAAGGTGAGACTAAGATTAACTTGTACCAGAATGAGGGGAAAAGAAAAGTATGGAGAAGGAAAGGAAGAGGTTGTGATAGCACACCGTCTTTTCACAAACACGATGGGGCAATGTGACGACATGGGCATGTATGACTGCCAGTGGCACCAGGTCGTTAGTGTTTATTGATGATGTGACTGCTAATATAAGTAGCAGAATGAATTCTGAAGTGTACGGGACTATACTCTCTGCTAAGATTCAACCAAATGCTGCAGAACTGCGCAAATACATAATGACCCAAAGCATACTGCAAAGGCAACCCACAAGCCAAGAGTTTCTGAAGGCAAAGGAAAGGGATGTTCTTCAATCGTCACATTAGTCACCTGATTGCACTCCAACAGAGCATGCTTTTCAGTCATTAAATACAAAACGGAATACAGGAAGACCCACAGACGAGCAGCAATGAAAGGTGGCCTAGCAGAGCATCTCAAGAGAGGAAACACAGTTCTATGTTTTAAGAGCTGCAGACAAGGCTTTTTCTTAATGCTACAAACACGAACAGCAGCTTTGTGAGGAAATAAAGTTAAGTTCAAATTGCCAATCACAGGTTCCACTCCTTCTCTGTGACCTTGTAGTAGTTGGATACTGAGGAAATGGCATTAATTTTGTTCAGTGTTAAATCCTTTTGAAGAGTGGTCTCCTGTGATGTTATATATAATGAGTTCATGAGGAAATTTCTAAGGAAAGATTGAAAGCAAGGAAAGAAAAAAAAGAAAGAAATGAGGAACTAAAACAAGAGACTAGAAGGGAGATTATTTCTGAGCTTTTACAAGTTCATTACATTATTCATCGCTTATCCCCCACCTTGTTTGAGCTTTTATGGGTTTCCTTTCTCTCGCGATTATTCTTTCTCCTATTCCCCTTATGTTCTTTATCTTATCGGCACTGTGCAGTTGTTCCATGGCACTCTGGGAAACTTAATTTGATTATCAGGTATTTAAATCCATGGTATTTTCACTCTACTCCTTGCTTCTCTGCAATCCCCAGCAGGCCCTTTTGTGTGTGGAGCAATGCCATGACTACCGGGGCTAGAGACTAGTGAAAAATCAATTCTCTCCACCATGGTCTATAATTTGAGGTATCTTTTATAAATTGCTGTGGTGGATTTTTAATGGTTAGGCGCTGTGACCAGTATTTTTGGTCAAAGCAGGGATCATGAAAGAAAACTCAAGGCTACCCATTATAAAGCTCAGGCAGCAATGGCATCATGGGCAGACTGTTCTGGAAAAGATGGGTCATACTGGTGTGGCTGGTTTTAAAAGTCCCTTATCTGAAACATTTGAAACCCTTAGGAGCCATTCATATCTTTTACAACAACCGAAGAAATATATAAATACATCTGTAAGTCCACTTGCAGCAAGCTGCAACTTTGAGGCAACTGCTTCAGTGTTTATCAAATGTGGCACCAGTTGTCAATAAGAAAAACTGTTTTAAATACTAAATACAAACTCTGTGTGTGTGTGTGTGTGTGTGTGTGTGTGTGTGTGTGTGTGTGTGTGTGTGTGTGTGTGTGTGTGTGTGTGTCAGAAAGGCAGTGTTTTTCTGTGGGTTTTTTTTTAAAATCTCAGTGACGTTTATAAATCACTCCGGCCTCACATTGTATCAGGTTCATCTGATCCAGTCTGCTACTGCTCTATTTAGACACTTTTTTGAAAGTTTTGATTGTGATTTATATATAATAATTTGCATATCTCCTTAACATTAAAGGAGTAGCAGTCTTGTTATATCACAGTTGCCACAAGAGCTGCACCTATGATATTTTAATATTCTTTCAAATAAATTGCTGCAAACTATTTAAATATATAGCATAAATAGCAGATAATATTATGCAAATTAGCCTAGCCTTAGCTAAACGTAATTGTTGGCATTCTTTGTAGGCCAATAATGATGTTCTCAAAATAAATAAATAAACTGATTGTTTTCTTTTTTCAGAGCTTGAACAGCAAAAGCATTCTTTAACTGTTTATTAGTTGAATCCTTGTTTGGTAGAATCGGAAAAAAAAAAAAAAAAACAGGCATTTGCTTCAGAAGAAAAAGGTGACTTTGTTACTATGTTAATATACCCCTTTTAGTACTTCTGATGCAAATTCTCACTACTGTAAAGTCCTTACAAATGAAGTATTTTTAAAGTGAATCCACAAGCCTTCATTGAGACCTTCAGCCTCAATCTGTTCTTCTGACTAACTGAGAAAAAAAAGGCAGAGAAATAAAGGTCCGTCTTTCTGTAAATGACAGCAGATGGTAGAAGAGATAGCCAATAATAGCTGACAAAACAAGCTGCCATTAATTTCTATTCAATAATACATTACACAAAGTTCTCAGTGCCCTTTATATTCCCTTGAAACATCAAATGTAATTGGACTCAAGCAAAACTACTTACAATTCAGTTAATAGTGATGATTGTTATGGAAATATGCATAATAGTCTGTTTGGCTCTTAGCAAGGGAACATGCTGAGCTACAATCAACTGAATATATATATATATATATATATATGTATATATATATATATATACACAATACACAAATGGTCTACCTTCCTGTCATAGATTATGTGTACTAAACGGTCATACATTTTAGTTCACCTATAACAGATCACTTTGATTGCAAAATAAACATGCCTACGACAACTCTGACCAAAGTCATCTTACTAATTTCACCTGTGGATGACACATATTGAGATTTCTTATTGTTGCAACATTAAGGTGCTGCTTTGTCAACAAAGCAAAGTGAGACAGATGGTGTAGGACTCTACCAACAGTTGGCTGAATGTGCAGTGCATGTCATGCTTGAGGATTCTTGTGACCCCATCAGTCAAAGCTCTAAAAAGGTCTGAGCATATGGTCTGTGAAGGCAGGAAACAATCCCCCCATCCACTGTCAAACAAATCATAATGGATGATTTCATTGCTCTTGTAGGGAGACAGCTTTCACTCAACCTTTACTTTACACTAATAAAAGCAGAGTATTTTAATTTTATTTTGTAATTTTAAAGGCAAAACCTAAAAACATTTTTCAATGTGCAAAATGTGCTCTAATATGAAAAATAACAAACAATGCTGAAATATCTGAAGCAAGACCTTATGATCATCTGCAAATTGTGCCTCCCTTTGTATTTATTGGATGAACAATTAATTATTTAAATTTTGGCATCAATAGGAAGATGAATGCCAGATTTAAGTTGACTGATGGCTCACAGGGTCAGACATGATAGCAAAAAATGTGTCTAGATTGTTGTCCCAGCTATAATTATGTTTTGCCCCATTTCAAGGGAAACCTAGATGATTAACCTCATAGGTTTTTTTTTTATGGCACTTTGGCTTCATGCTGGGCTAAAAGGTAAAAAAAAATATATATATATATATATATCAAAATGAAACCAAATTAATTGCCCTAAAAATGTGAAAGAGGAGAAAAGCAGTAAAGTGATTAAACAAAAAAATCCAGCCCACCCCTAGCTTCAATGGGTGAAATAATTTTTCACCTTCAAAGTTGTGCCTTTTGAATTGTGTTGGTTTCAGTAGTAAGGCACAACTTTTACTCTGAAGGTGAATGGTTTCTGTTTCTGGTTTGTGTTGCATTTTTCACAGTTTCACAGTTTGAAGCAAAGTAAGGCATCTTCTGTGCAAACTACTAGTGACTCTATGATCGGTGGGCTGAAAAGGAGTGACAGTGGGAAGGCAACATAAATGATAAAGATCGGTGAATTATAAAAATTGTGATATGAATGTCAGATGAGGTTTGAAACAGTCATTACATAATATTTTTAGAATATTTATTTTAGTGTGTGCTGTAATAATAAAACGTCTATTGAGCTAGAGCACTGGCAACCTGCAGGAGCTAGGAAAAGCAGCACAATGAAATGCTCTAACTCCAAACTCCCAGCCATTTCCATGTCTAGAACTTTGATTGTTGTCTTCTAAATATAATACATATAAAATATAATAAATAAAAATATAAAACTGTCAGTAGTCCTAGCTGGAGATGTTTAAGTCAAGTAATAATGAAACTAATCATAGCCAGAGAATTACAAACCAGACTGAGGAAAAAGTACTGACATGATTTTCTCTGTATCATTTTTTTCAGATATATCACTGGCATATTGACTATAGCTCTTTGTCATTTTTGGACTGGGATGGTTGCTTAGTACATCATCTCCTTTGATGTTGCGACCTGGAAGTTGTTGTCCATGCTTTAAAAGTGGTCTGTAAAATTCAGAGTGACTGAAATTATTTTGATGTGGCCTCAGAGCAGCCCATACTGCTGTATTTGCTGTTACTAAGGTTGCACGTGATATACCAGCTTCAGATACAACTGTGCAGCAGTTCTTCAAAGCATTCGGCACTGTAGAGAATTACTTTGAAAGGGCTACATGATATTGATAATGAATGAGAAGGACAAGAACCTTTTAAACTTGAAAGCTATCTCGTTGAGTTTTTATTGGACAAAAACACATTCCATTTGGTTCAGTTTTATATTCAGAATATTATTTAATCTCTGGCAAACTATCATGCCCATCTATATATGGAGATGGCACAGTGTTGTATTATATTTTTGATTCTGTACATCTATTGGACAAAAACTCACAATGTTCCTCCAACATGGTGTATGAGTCCCTTAAAGATGTTAGGCTATGCTATTTTCCAGAGTCAGAGACTATAATGATCTTGATATTTATTTAAGGTTGAGAAAGTCACAGACTATAAATATCTCGGCATTTGGCTTGATGAAAAATTGATATTCACATTCAGTAGATAAATGAATGTGCCAATTCAGGCAAAAGATTGGGTATATCTACAGAAACAAAATTATCCTGTTTTCTATAGGAAATGGGTTGTAGAGGGAATTTTCAAATCAATCTTAGACTGTGGTGATGTGATTTATGGGCATACATACTCTTTATCTTAAGACCCTGTCTATCACTCTCCTTTAAGGTTTATTACATGATGTTTAAAGGTACACATCGTTTCATTTTATAAGCTACAAAGCTGAATGGTCTTCTTTCCAAAAGAGTTGGGATACACACAAATCTTTAAAGCCATTACTGAAGAATTATTGTGGCACATTTCAGAAGAAAAATACAATGTCTACCAAGAAGTAACTAAAAATTGAATAAAGATGGAAATTCATTTTTTGTACTTTTATATTTACTTTTATTTATTATATGCTGCTGTGTTTACACATGAGGTTAATGTTTACATACTGTATGTTTTTTTAAAGATGAACACCAAGAAGAGCAGTTTTGCTTGTGGGGAGATGTTTCAGAATTGTTTCAAAACAGAGACATGCTCTACCTTCATGTTCCACAAATTACTCTACAACTTGAAAAGAGGGCTTTTGAATTTATTGCACCTAGAATTTAAAATCAATATATAGTATCCTTTGGACATTCCAGAAATACAATTTTTTTATACCTCTCAACCACGGTATTCCCTATTGAATTTATTGAATATCTGCCTTTTTTGTACACATTTGACAGTTTCATATTTTCCTTGTCTTACAAAACATCTTTACTTTTTTTTTTTACTTTTTCAATTTTATTCATTAAGAAATGGGTAATGTTTTCTCCATTGGATTTTTTTTTTCAGAGTCATTTCAAATTTCAACAGATAAATCAATGAATGGTCAAATCAATGAAAGAATCCAATAAGGAGCAGTCCACACACACTAATTTCAACTGCCTAGTTAGTACATCCTTCCTTTTTCTATACCACAGCCCAGGATGTAATGGGGCTGTTGTTTTCTTAATCGGAGATTGCCCTGGTTAACATGGCCCCAGAGTGCCACTTCAGACCTCCATGAACCAGTCCAATTACTGTTAATTGTTTTTAGCTGGCTAGAAAATGACCAAGAACAACATTTAGAATGGTGACAAAGACCAGAGCTGCTTTCTAATTTTCATTTCACTGCCGTGTCTACCTGAAATTTTAAACTGTTTGTGACAGACAATATTTAAATTATATATATACATTTACTCAGTTACTTTCAGTAATCTGTTGTTAGACCTGTTGAATGATAGTCACTCTAATTTTATTTACTAAGAAATTAAATTCAGGTTTTATTCAGACTAATGTTATACAATTGCAGCTCTACCCAAAAGTCCAGCCGTCGGTTGGTCTTTTCAGTTCCCTCATGTTTACAGACTGCTATTAAAAGAAGAGGGGATGCTTCACAGTGGTAAACATGACCCTGTCCCAACTTTGTGAAACATGTTGCTGCCATCAAATTCAAAATGAACCAATATTTTTTCTCAAAATTGTATATTTTCTCAGTCTAAACATTTGAAGATTTCTGTGTTCTTCTGCCAATAAAATATGGGTTTATGAGATTTACAAATAAGTGTTTTTGCTTTTGTTTGTTTCTTCTTCTTTTTTTAAACAGCATCCCGACATTTCAAAATTTGGCTTGTAGACATAAAAATGAGCTAATCATACCAGAAAGTTAAAAACTGGTTAATTCCACTGTGATTAGTGAATTTGACTATGGAGCTGAATTAATTCACACAAAATATTCTCTTTATTTTGGTGGCACTGATTTTTTTCGTCTTTTGCTGGCAAACATAAGTGGGAGGGCATAAAAATTTGTGTCAAATCAAATATGCAGATCCATCCACTGCAGTGACCCCGCGTGAATAAGAGAGCAGCCAAATGAAGCTACTGACATACGCAAATGTCTTCTCATAGAAAGACTGCTAACCTCGGCTGCCCAGAACCCGCATCCTTGATCCTTTCAACAAGTTGCAAGACTTTCTACTGAATATTACTTGTATGCGTTTTTTCTCAGTAGTCCTAAAAACTGCACACAATAATTGTTTGATATTTGCAGGTTTCTGAAATGCCGTTTAAGTTTTTTACCACTTCCAGTAGACAAGTTTATTTTTTGTGTGTATGTCACATTCATGGTCACACATGTAAATGAAAACAAGTTTAGTAAAGGAGTAAAGCAGCATTTAGGCCAATGATAATGTTACATTAGTTACTTTTTAAAGCCTTTTACATTAGTCTATACAAATTCAATGCTAAACAATGTTTGAGCACTGCTTGGGTGGATGGATTTTGTGGCTGAGATAACAAAGACTCAAAAAAGTGGCCAACAACTTCATTGTCGGTCAGTTTTTTAATGTGTTTTATTGGAGTAGAATATGTCTTAAACCTGACTCAAAGGGGTGAGAGAGTTTGGAGGTGAGTTGAGTTTTCAGTTTTTCTGATTTGTTTTTTAGGCCTGAGCCTCCCAAAGGGATCGGCGAGGAGCCTATTGTACTCGCTCGCGCTCGACATTAGCAACCGACCCCTAAACAAGGTAGGTCAGGTTGAACGCTTCTTGAAAATATATATATGACGGTGAATGGAAAAGCCCATAATTGAAATCGTTAGCATCATGAGTTCGCTTGCGTGAGGAAATAGGGTCAATGGACTCCACGACACCATTGGTCTGGTCGACCGGTTTCCGAAAACCTATATATGAGGGTGACTGGAAAAACGCCTAATTGGAATCATTAGAGTTCTTATACTTTCTGTCCCTTTGATTGCTAATTTGATCCCCTGAACATACAAAACGCACCAATTTTTGCGCACAAGCCAAGTCTGGTGAAAAACTTTGTTTTTTAATGGTGCCATTAAAAAACTCAAAAAAGAGGCACAACAGTGCCCCCTAGAAAATTCAAATTTTGTATTCCTATGAGTGGGGCAAAACAAACGTTGTGACACAAAAATCACTCAGGATCACCTAAACAAGGTCAAAGGTTATTCGAGGTTTTATAGAATATTCAACAGTGTTGCCATACCAACTAGATGAATTTGGCCTTCGTTTTTGTCTCGCCACAAAAGTGTTTGTGCAGTCATTCGCACCATCTCTGTCTGATCAGCCTAAAAATTTAATCACTTATGTGCTGAACCAGCCTGAACCCAGAATAGGGACACAAGGCTATAGGTGCAATAGCGCCCCCTAAGGAAGCAAACAAAAATCTGTATGGAGGTCCAAAATTTAGTTTCTCTGAAATTCATGAAAATTTATTTCAACATTCTTGACTTCATCCTGACTGAAAAAGTCAATCATACCCATGTCATATTTTGCACGCTGTTACCATGGTGAATAGAAAAATGCCCTATTTTATTCCAATGGGAAAAAATTTTTATATTTCAGCGATCGATAAATGACCTTTTGGTTTCTCATGCATGAAATTTGGTACAAGCATTCTTCATCTCACATTGAACAAAAAACCTGGGGGGAGAAAAATGCTGTAATATGTAAGACACTGCCATGGCGAAGCCCAAAAGGTCCCATTTTATGCCAATGGAAGAAAAATGACAGGAGAGGACCCTGGTTCAAATCCCCAGACTGGCATCACTGTGGGCCCCCTGAGCAAGGACCTAACTGCCCCAGGTTGCTCCCTGGGCGCTTTCTAGCTGCCCCCTACTCCACGTTGTGCTTTGTGTGCTACATACTCCATGTGTGATGGGTTAAATGCAGAGACTGAATTTCACTGCATTTAAATGTATGTGACAAATAGAGTTCTTTCTTTCTATGTGTGGTATGTGTTGGGTTCATTGTATAAACCTTTATTGTGGTTTATATAAGTTATCATATCTTCTGCCTTTCACTATTTCATAAGTTGTTTTTATATATATTGCTGTT